>PISX010004769.1:0-116488 GCA_004024625.1 Mellivora capensis | reverse complement strand
AGGTCACCCAGCTCCGCGGTGGTAGGCCCAGAGTTGAAACTCAAGGCAGTCGAGTTTTAGATTCTAGGCCCGGCTTGGGACCCACTTTCTGACAAGAGAGAGGTGGAAGGAAAAAGGAAACTCACAAGCCTTGCTGCCCCATTCTTATTTGGAAGTAAAATGATTAAGTAGTTACTTATTTAGCTCCATAGGACCATTAGGTTTTTTCTAAACTCACTCAGTGAAATCATATTTTGTTCATCTTGGATTTTTTTTTTAGGCCCTGAGCGTCATACGTCTTGCCTCACCGAATCCTCAACAACCCCTTGAGGTCAACATCACTCCCATTTCACAAATGAGGAATGAGAGACACAAAAAGTGAGTATTTGCCCAAATCCTGATAACAAGAAAGTGGCAGATCCAAACATTGCATTGAATTATTATTTACCCTGGTTGCTGAGTTTCTGAGGCCCCTTAAACTTTCTGCCTCACCTTAGTCTAAGACCTGCTTTCTTGGTAGCTCATGACATATTTTAAAGGTTTTTTAAGTGCCTAGGTGCCTCAGTCAGTTGAGCACTCAATGCTTAGTTTTGGCTTGAGCGAGGTCCTGAGGTGGAGCCCCCATATCTGGCTCTGTGCTCGGCAGGGAGTCTCCTTGTCCCTCTCCCTCCCCCGCTGGTTCTCCCCTCAAATAAATAAATAAATAGACTCTTAAGAATATATATATATTTTACGGGATGCCTGGGTGGCTCAGTTGGTTAAGCGGCTGCCTTCGGCTCAGGTCATGATCCCAGCGTCCTGGGATCGAGTCCCACATCGGGCTCCTTGCTCGGCGGGGAGCCTGCTTCTCCCTCTGCCTCTGCCTGCCACTCTGCCTGTGCTCGCTCACTCTCTCTCCCTCTCTCTCTGACAAATAAATAAATAAAATCTTTAAAAAAAAAAAAGAATATATATATATATTTTAAAGTAAAGAATTAAATAGCTGGGCTGGGCTTTAGTCCTCATTACCGTGCCTTTCTCCGGGGCAGAGACCACCCCTCATTCATCTTTATGCCCCCAGCTGTTAGCACATGGGAAGGCCTAAGCCTAAGATTTAGCACATGGGAAGGCCTAAGCAAAAATCTCAAATAATCGGCGTGTTTCCTTTTGGTCAGAAATTCTGGGAAGGAATGATGACAGTCAAAAAAAAAAAAAAAAAAAAGACAGTGATGAATGCAAACCAAGAAGGAGGTCATCGATTATGTAGCTGCTACAACTCATTAGGGGAAAAGACTGTCATTTGCACACGAAGAGCGCCAGAAAATACTATTTCTGAACAGGTCTTCCAAATAGGAAAGGAAGCACAGGTGGAAATTCCGCCCACGAATTACACTCCTTGTCCGTTATTGCAGTTGGATGTAGAAAAATGCTGGCCTAAAGTTTTGAAGGAAAAACTGGCAGAAACAATGGAAGAAAAGCACATCATCAATAATAATTTTAACAACAATAGTGATAGATTACCCCCTTTAGAAATCAGAGGAATCCCAGGCCGGAACAAGAGAACACTGCATGGGTTGGGGAGCCTGCATGAAATTTTTTCAACTTGAGGTCAAAAGGATTGTATCTAACAACAAGCATAATCATAGTTCACGGTACAATTCATGACACATACAAGACACCGAATTAAACCCTGGCTATGCATTAACTCACTCGATCCTGTGAGGTCAGTATTACCCCCATTTCATGAAGTCAAACATTTGCCCAAAAGCCTCGTCATAGCTGGAAAGAGGCCCAGCGGACGGTTGAACCAAAACACACCGTGAGGCCCCTTCACAACCATGTAAATCAGGGAAAGAAAACAAATCAGTTGTTTAATTTTTGTAAAGATGCGCCAGATTCCTGATTGTTTGATTGGAGCTCATGCCCTTCTGTTGGCTTCTGCTGAAACTATTAGCATCAGAATCTTCCAGGCTGATCCAAAGTGAGGATAAGTTTCAAGGACAGGTTGTTCTGGGAAAAGTATGGCAGGCACTTCAGAAAGGAACTTTCCAGACTTTTCTCAGCTCCTTGTGGGTCTTCTGATTCTTCCCAGAAGATAGTTAGACATTTTCCTCCTGACCCGAAACCAGACTGTCAAGTAAAATAATAAAGGGAAATCAGTTGCCTGTAGGGGTGGTTCTGACTTGTGGCCCGTGGAACACAATCCAGCATGTGGCTCCAGAGAACATTTTGGGGGACAGTTTCAGAAGGGAACTTCCTTAGATCAGTATCAAAACTGAAGGGTAAGGGATGAGCATGGGCCATCTCTTAATAGAACTCAGACACCAAAGAGGAGAAAAACAGCTGAAAGGCTGTTAATTTCTCTAGTAAATGGCAGACACCGAAATTGCATAATCTCTCCCACAAAACGATACGGAGCTATGTACCTACAACCAAACATCATTGTTCCCAGCTGCCCCTTTGCTTCACATTTTTAACATCTCCGGGATTAGACCTGCGTCTTAAAATCGAAGTCATCAGTGAATTCGTGGAAGTTTTTCTTTCTTAGCAGCACATAAAATAATCATGAAACCTACAGCCTAGGGTGTCTTGGAGTCATTGAAATCGTGTCAGAAAATCAGTCATGTGTGTGGCCCTCCCGAAAAATCCCAGTCTATATCCGCAAAAAATCCGTGTTAGGACATTAAATTTTAAGTTTGGATGTTGGCTCCTCACGGTGAAAAACCAAGGTTGTGGAGCCAAAAACATATAAAAAAACTGAAGTCACGAAACAGATGTGTGTGTGGATGACAGCCTCCAGTGGCTTCTCCAAGAAGTCAGCCTGATGGGTTCGTTCACTGCCCTGGACTCCCACCCTCCACAGTTTTCCATCTGTTGAATTATGATTGGGTTTAGGACACGGAGGTGGCTCAGGGTCTCATAGTGGCTCGCAAAAGTTTGGTCTCTGGCTCCGGGAGGGGGGTCCACGACGGCACGCATGAATCTGGTGTATCGGGAAAGAAAGCCCCTTGAACTCCGCCTGGAGGGAACAAAGCGCTTCCAAGACGCAACCGAGTAGCAGATGTTGAGTTATCTGAAGGGTCAGAATGCCAATTAGATATTGAACATGGCAGGAGGAGGGTGGGGTTTCCAAAACAAATGAACAATGAATAGGAACCGTCCCAGAGTTGAGGCTCAGGTCCTGCTGTTCTTTTGTACAATGATTTGTGGCAAATTTGTTTTGTCACTGAGGCATAGTTCCCCCCGGGTCTTAAAGTGATTTTGTAATCACCAAAAGAATTTTTTCCCCCTTTAAATGCCCTTTTCCTAATCAGAACTGGATATCAGTGTATTACCTTAAGAAATAAAGAAAATAAATTTGAACGGCCGTACGTATTTTTATCTACGTGGGAGATATACAAAGGCAAATCATCCTATGTGGAAAAATAGGCAGAAGGAGTGAAAAGGAAGGGAATGATTCCATTAAAGAAATTTTTTTGGATGGAAATCTGAAAGAATTCTGATCTTTTTTTTTTCACTTTAAAAGAATAAGATAAATGCTTATCCTTTGGTCCAGCAATGAAACAGATTTTTGCTCCTTTTCCATCTTAGGGGATAAGGGTCTAATTTTAAACCTAAAAAGCCTAAAGAAAGAAAGATGTGGGAAGCCTGAGATAGGAAATGCTTCCATAGTTAATTACGTATTTATATTGGTGTTACCATCATAAATCATTCTTAGAGAAACAAAACCAAGTAATAGCACAACAATGGTGTTCTGTTTAAATAGTTTCATTCGGTGCCTGAAATACTTCTGGGTATTTTTTTCCCTTGAAGCCACCCACATTTAGTAAAATTATATCACTGAGTGGAGCCTACCCTGCTCTCTATCTCCCTTCTCTGACTCCTGGTGAGTACTGGACCGTGGCTTACCCAAGGCAAACCGGCAAAAAAAGGAAATTAGGATTGCATTGATTTAAATCAGCCTGTGCTGTGACCAAATTATTTAGTTTTCTTTTGACCTTTGGAGGTCAGATTTGACTATTTATGCTATCTGCTAATGCTTTACTATTTTTCAGTGCTCTGCCTGTTAACAATTCTGACCCGCAGCCTTTCTGGCCTGAAGGGTCGTTCTATTAAACAATCGCTAATTACTCCCTGAAACATATGCCCCTTTTTAAAATGTCATTTGAATAAAAGCCCAGCCCAAACCCCCTACATTTGGTTCATGAATGAAAACAAAATATAAACGTTTGAATATTTCTGAGAAGCCAAACGTTGTCATAGTTGAGCAAATGGAAGATAATCTACCTTACTCTAATTCTTAATTTAGAAATTGCTTAGAATAAAGACTGATTCTAAAAATGGATAGCCCAGGCAGGGGACATGCGCCTTTAATCACCCCATCAAGGATGCTTTAACATTCTTGCACTGAATGTTTTTATCCTTGCTAAAGACCTTAAATGCAAGAACATTATGTAAGTTTGGGCTCTCTTCCTTTGTTCGCTCCCCAAATATGATTATCAATTATGTGCCAGATAACATGGTAAGTGCTGGGACGGAGGAGTAAACAGGACAGCCGGTAGAGCCAGGAGTCTCTGAAAATTAGCCTTTTTGTTTTCTGCCTGGAAAATGCTACATTTGTTAAGAGAGCAAATAAAGACAAACAGATGTTCCCATCTCTATGTTTCCCATGAATATGAAGTTATGGGTCAGGGGATATGGTTTGCTTTCCAAAATTTGTCTCACATTGTCTTTGAGACATAAAAAACAAACAAACAAAAACTCTGTTACTTGAGGCACCTGGCTGAGTCCGTAGAGCACGTGAGTCTTGATCTCCAGACTGTGAGTTCGAGCCCCATGTTGGGTGTAGAGATTAAAATCTTAGGGAAAAACTGATATGAGGAAGCTAGGAGGCAACGTGGGGGGGTTGGGCGGTAGGAAAGGAATAAATGAAACAAGATGAGATCGGGAGGGAGACAAACCATAAAAGACTCTTAACCTCACAAAACAAACTGAGGGTGGAGGGGGTTGGGTTATGGACATTGGGGAGGGTATGGGTGATGGTGAGTGCTGTGAAGTGTAAACCTGGCGATTCACAGACCTGTACCCCTGGGGCTAATAATACATTATATATTAATAAAAAAATAAAAAATTTTTTAAAAAATCTTAGGGAAAAAAAAAGAAAAAAAACCTTTGGTACTGTCTGCAAAATAAAAAATAGTAACTTACTTTAGGTCAAAATAGCCAGAGACAAAGAGCACGTTAAAATAATACTTTAACTAAAATTGTTTTATTTACTGTTATTCAGCTGAACAGTACAATTGAAATGCCACACAGGAATGTCAAGGGATTTGGCTGAGGCGCTGGCGTGCATCAACACTCGGCTGCCTTCAGACCTCGGAACCGGGTTGTGCCCACATAATCTAACAAAATCTCTCCTCGTGATGACGCTCTGGTACGTAAACAAGTGAAATATGACAGGAAAGTGGGCACCCCATCCACTTCCTGATTTCCTGAGCTCCGCATTCTTACACATAAACCTCTAATTCATTTCAGAATGCAAAGGTCACCACAAAAAAATCTAAGGCTAAATATACCCTTTTGTCCAGCAGAAGGATAACAGAGATTTTCTTTTTTTCACCAAAATGTTTCCACAACCAGGTGTTTCCCATGTTGGCCTATAGCCACATTAGGAGTGTGTCTGCAGACCTAGCAATTAGCATTAAACACTTGAAAAAAAAAAACTATTTGGAATAATGTTAGATTTATGGAAAAGTTGCAAAGTTGATGCAAAGAGTGCCTGTCGGCCCATTGCCCCTGTCGGTCACATCTTGCTGACCCACGGACGTCCATCAAAACTAAGAAATTAGGGGCATCTGGCTGGCTCTGGCGATGGAGCATGTGACTCTTGATCTCGGGGTTGTGAATTCGAGCCCCACATTAGGTACAGAGATTTAATTTAAACTAAAGGGGTGCCTGGGTGGCTCAGTGGGTTGAGCCTCTGCCTTCGGCTCAGGTCATGATCTCAGGGTCCTGGGATCGAGCCCTGCATCGGGCTCTCTACTCAGCGGGGAGCCTGCTTCCCCCTCTCTCTCTCTGCCTGCCACTCTGCCTGCTTGTGATCTCTGTCTGTCAAATACATAAATAAAATCTTAAAAAAAAACAACAAAAAAAAACTAAGAAGACGTTATGGGTTTCCCCAGTTTTCTCACTGATACACCTGCCCACGATCCAATGTTACATTTAGGCACTGTAAACTTGTAAATTTAAGTATTTCTTCCTGCTCAAAATAATTTATTTGGGGGGGGGGGTGCCTGAGTGCTTCAGTCGGTAAGCGTCTGACTCATGAGCTCAGCTCAGGTCTTGATCTCAGGGTCATGAGTTCAAGCCCCATGGAGGGCTCCACACTGGGTGTGGTGCCTACTTAAAAAAAAATTTATTATTGTTATTATTATTAATTTATTTGGAAGTTAACAAATGATTCGTTTTAAGAGGTATTTTCAGAGTAAAAGGAGTCTGGATTTAGCTTAATCGGTCAGACGGAGATGGCAAAAGAACTCCCACGTTAGTCGTTTATATTTAAGCATGATACAGGTTTTCTCAGTTGAGAAATTCTCTTTCTCCAAGTAATAAAATATACTGTTGTCAAATTTTAGAAGGAAAAGGCAAGAAAAAGAGACACCCTTGGGGAGGAAAACCACACCGTTTTTCACCCATCCCATTCGCAACGATCACGACCACTGATCATATTTTTGGCCAGGTTTCTTAGCCTGTCCGTAAGTCAGCTTCCCTCTCTGCAGAATGGGGACCATGGCTGCTCTGATCCCCCGGAGACGCAGGATAGCAGGGTAGTTAAGAGTGTGGATTCTGGAACTGGACTTTCTGGCTCAGTCTGGGCTGTGCCACCTTCCGGCTCTCTGACCTTGGAGAAATTACTGGACTTAGCATTAGTTCCTCAGTTTTTCGTCTGTACAGTGAGCATAACAAGGGACCTGCGCTGGAGAGCTGTTACAAGGACTAAATGAGCTGATATGTATAAAACAGAACCCTGTCTAGCATGTAATAAGTCCTATAAAATATTTATTATTACTATTTGGGGATTTTTCTAAGGAATAACTCAGTGAACACATGGAAAGGTCTTAAAACATTATGTCAGATTAATGTAAGCTTGGGGTGCCTGGGTGGCTCAGTGGGTTAAGCTTCTGCCTTCGGCTCAGGCCATGATCCCGGGGTCCTAGGATTGAGCCCCGCATCGGGCTCTCTGCTCACCAGGGAGCCTGCTTCCTCCTCTCTCTCTGTCTGCCTCTCTGCCTACTTGTGATTTCTCTCTGTCCATTAAATAAAAAAAAAATCTTTAAAAAAATTAATGTAAGCTCTAACTAGTGTTGATGAGGGAACAGGGATAAGGGAAAAGCAACTCTGGTGACAAGTTTAAATTTGGTCACAATTCCACTTCTGGGAATCTACCAAGGACGTTGAAGGATACACATGATAAATGCATTGTTCTTTCATTCATTTATCTATTTATTGATTATAATAAATACTTACTGAATGTCTTGTTGCCAGGCTCTGCTCTAGGGGTTGGGACACAGTGTCATGAAAGATACACCTTTTCTGCTAACATGAAGCCAACATTTTAGGAAGGACAAAACCATGTGCCCCCAGATGTCAGAGATGAGGGCTTAAAAAAAAGGTCAGGCAGGTAAGGAATAGAGGTAGAAGAGGGATCTAGAGAGAAATCAAGGGATACTCAGATCTTAATACAGGAGGGATACAGACCCCTGGGTACTTGGAGGAAGAAGGTTCTGGAAAGAGAGAACAGCAAACACAAAGGCTTGTGGTTTGGAGCCCAACACAGGTGAAAGATACGCAGAAAAATATAGAGGGCTCCTATTTTTGACAAGGGGAAAATGGAAATTAGCAGATGAGACACCGAGGAACAAATGTCCTTGGGTGGTTAATCATGTTTACCTCAGCACAAAGGACTGAGGAGAAAATCTTTCCGTTTTTTTTTATGAACAGGTATCTTTCTCTGGTTTTCCAATGAGCACGTATTATTTGTAATTTAGGTGGAACAAACAAATGTTAAGAGTTCTGGAAGAATGATGGTCTTTTCCTGAAAGAGTCTAGAACAGGGTCTGGTAACAGTCACAACATAGACATTGAGGGCTGAATAATTCCGGATGGGGCCCGCCCATCCTTGCCTTCTATCTTCTAGATTCCAGCAGCACGCGCCAGGCTATGACAACTGAAAATGTCCGCACACAGCGCCCGCCAGATGTCCTCTGAGGGTCCAAATGCCCACACACACTCCCAGGCACCACCACATTGGAGACCCACCGGTTTAGGGGAAACTTGGGCTCTGGAGGCAGCCTGCCTGGGTTCAAACCCCAGTCCTGTCCCTTGCAAGCTGTGAAGCCTGTTACTTACCCCTTGTGCCTCAGTTTTCTTATCTGTAAAACAGACATCCTCATACTGTCCTCCTGGAGAGTCTGTGACGACGAAAGGGGCATGCACGTAGGACAGGGTGTGGCACACGAGAGTGAGTGTGGTCACTGATGTGCATAGTGTCGCCCACTGCTGTGAGACACCTGCAGCAGGAGAGCCCGAGGCCGGCCTCACGTGCTCCCACTCTCTCCCCGCCACCATCCGACCATCCGGGGGGTTTTGGCCTGGGAGCCCGGCTCCGGGCCTGTGAAAGGAAAACTCAGACGAGGAACAGGGAGAGGAAATGAGTGGCTCAAACTCATTGTTCAACCTGGGGAAACGCCCAGGTTAAGTGCTTCCTGTACCTTTTTGTTTAAGGGGGAAAGTGAGCTGCGCTTTAACTCACTGTGTCCCTGCGGGGATGGTTTTCTTCCCAGAAGCAGTTCCAAACCCGCCTGCGTGTGTCTTTTTCCAGAGCAGGTAGACCAAGAAATCGTTTTAGCCACCCTTCCTCCTCTCCGCACCTCTGTTGCTCTCTCCCTCCCTCTCCCCCCCCACCCCCCACACACACACTAGCTTATTTTCCCCAAAGCAAACCGCATTCCTCTAGAGGACCCACTCAGCCCCTGCCCCAATCTGGTCCACATTTCACTCTGGTGGAAATTGGAAGCCAAACCACAAGGCTTGAATTTGGAATGCCCTCTGTTTCCTTCGTGTTGTTTTGTTTTTTTCCCCCGATAAACATGGTTTTAGTTTTTTAACATTTCGACTCCCTTCATCAATGCTTTAATTTATAAATATATATTTTAATATACACTTATATACATTTTAGGTATCATTTATATTTATACACTATATGTTTAATTGTAGATATGTTATTCATAAACATTTATTTCTATTAATAACATATTTTATATTGATATTTATTTAATATTAATTAATAAATATTGGTATTTATTTATATTATATATTGTACTTAGTATATAATATATTCCACGTTGTATATCATGGATGTGTGGATAGAAATATGTACATTATGTGCAGTAAAATCAGTGGTTCTCAACCGTGGTAGTTTTTGCCTCCTTCCCCTAACCCTCCAGGACATTCGTCAATATCTGGAGTTTTTTTTTTCAAAATTTTATTATTTTTAAAAGATTTTATTTATTTATGACAGAGAGAGTGAGGGAACCACTCCCTCTGAGAGTGGGAACCAAGCATGGGGGGAGCTGGAGAGGGAGAAGCAGGCTCCCCGCTGAGCAGGGAGCCCAACATGTGGCTCGATCCCAGGACGCCGGGATCAGGACCCAAGCCGAAGGCAGATGCTCAACAAGTGAGTCACCCAGGCACCCCTCTGGAGTTGGTTGTTTGTTTTTTTTTAAGGATTTTATTTTTTAAGTAAGCTTTCCACCCAACATGGGACTCAAACTCACAATGCCAAGATCAAGAGCCAGCCATGCACCTTTTCTGAGGATATTTTAGATTGTCATGACCAAGAGTCCTGCTGCTGGCATCTAGTGGGGAGAGACCAGAGATGCTACTAACCATCCTACAGTGCACAGCACAAGTCCCCAGCACAGACAATTCTGGCCCAAAACGTCAATACTCCTCAGACTGTGGAATCCTGATTTAAACAAATGAATATGCAGTCACCAAACCAATACATAACATCTGCTACGTGCCGACAATTTTACATACATCACGTCTTTTTCATCCTTTTTGCAACCCTTCTATCATTCCCATTTTGCAGATGAAGAAACTAAGGCAGGCAGTTACAGATCTTGCCTAAGCCCATACAGCTGGTAAAGGCAGAGAGCCAGGATCAGGCCCCAGCCTGTTTAAATCCAGGAGCCAGAGTCTTACCTACCGTACCATGAGGCCGAGGAAAGCTACCCTGCGTAAATTGTTAGGCAGAAAAGGGCTGGCTCAGTTGGTAGAGCATGAGACTCTTCATCTCAGAGTCATGAGTTCAAGTCCCATGATGGGAACAGAGCTTACTTTTAAAAGCGGGGGGCACGTTCAGGGCACCTGGGTGGCTCAGTTGGTTAAACATCTCCCTTTGGCTTAGGTCATGATCCCAGGGTCCTGGATTCAAGGTCCATATCTGGCTCCCTGCTCAGCAGGGAGTCTGCTTCTCCCTCTGCCCCACCCCCCACTTATGCTCACAGGCTCTCTCTCTCTCTCCCCACAAATCAATCAATCAATCAATCAATCTTGGGGCACCTAGGTGGCTCAGTCATTAAGTGTCTGCCTTCTGCTCAGGTCATGATCCTGGCGTCTGGAATCAAGCCCCACATTGGGCTCTTCGCTCAGCAGGAAGCCTGCTTCTCCCTATCCCACTCGCCCTGCTTCTGTTCCCTCTCTCACTGTCTCTCTCTCTCTCTCTTTCAAATAAATAAATTAATTCTTTTAAAATAAATAAGTAAAATATTTTTAAAAGGGGAGGCAAATATGACAAGTTAATAAACCTGGTTCCATTTCTAGAAAAGAATTAGTGTCTACATTATAAAGAGCTCAAGTCAGAAGAAAGTGCCACATGCTTTAGCCTGTGGTCCTCAGTGGGAGGACCAGTTTCAGGCAGGTTCTTAGACACACACACACACACATGCACGTACCCACACCCCCGTGGTCTCCCATGGTAACATCTCACTGATATTGTACATTTCCTCCATAGCTACTTACTATATCCTACAGTTTTATACCACCTTGTACGGTTATTTGATTACCGGCTTTCGCCCTCACTATACCATTGCCTTCTTGAAAGCTACTTCTGTGCCCCTTTCTTCCCCTCTGCTGAATTCTCACATTAGCTAGAGCCCAGCATGTAAAGAGCCATCAATAAACTATTTGCCAGGGGGATGGCTGGGGTGAGATTATGGGAAACCTTTCCTTCCCGTGAGATGGACACAATAATGCTTGAATTGGCTTATTAAATGCATTCCCTTTGAGGTCAGAAGCAAACAATATCTATGTTTCTACACACAAACTGTGGTCCATCCATCCAATGAAATATGGTGCATCCTATGAAAATAAGGTCGTAGGTAAAGATTTAATGCATGGAATGCATATGATCGCACTGGCAGGGAGAGAGGGCTGGAAAAGCGGTGGGAGGGGAGGGTTGTGTGGTTCTGCTTGTGTGTGGTTGTGGGCAGATACAGAGAAAACAAGCTAGGGAATATGATTTCTTCTGGGGCAGTGGGATTACAGGTAATTTTTGCTGTCCTTTTTCTCTCTTTTTTTTTTCGTTATTTTTTCCGGATTTGCTGCAATGAGCATGTAATTAATTTTGTAATACAGTCAATTTTGTAAGACGACACATATGCTCTGAAGAAGCATCACACTATGCAAAATTACACAACTAAAACCATGGGGCTTATAGAAGAAGTTCGTCAGTGACACAGTAAAAAAAGATAGGAACCTAATATAAAGATGGATGGACAGTTTTACATCAAAATGATAAAAAATATATATAAATATTACAAAAATAGCCCTTTACCTTGAAAGAAAAACCTCAGGTTTGTTTGTGGACGTGGGTGTTAGCTGGCAGCTGTTGTAAAGTGTGGAAGGAGGCTCACCTGATTTTGGACAAAAGAGGTAACACTGGCGTGGACGGGTGTGGACAGTGACATACTCAGTGAAGGGAAGGACGCGTGGGTGTTTGGATGTGCGCGTGCGCATTGTGCGTATCCCCCCTTCCCCCCCACCCCATCTTTCACCTGGGTGCGCTTTTGGGCGTTCACGTTGTGTTGCTTGCGGACGAAATTGCACCTAAGCCAATGCGAGATGCGTGTTACGCTTGAATCACGTCCTCATAGATCGGTCACATTGGAACAAATTTCTGTTTTTAAAACAAGTGCTAGAGCAGGGCTGACTGTATGGGGCGGGGAACGTTTCAAATTATTGAGGGTACAAATATTTCTGGCTTATAACTTTTGTACTTTTCCAACCAGTTACCACTCGCGTTTTACAGGAAATCAGTAGACAGGTTACAGACTTTTAAAAGTGTTAATAGCAGACAACTATGGAGCACCTCCTATGGGTTTTTTAAATGCATGATCCTTTTTTCTTTTTTAAACTTGAATTCACCACCCATGGGCTTGAACTCACCAACCCTAGATCAAGACCTGAGCTGAGGGGCGCCTGGGTGGCTCAGTGGGTTAAAGCCTCTGCCTTCAGCTCAGGTCATGGTCTAAGGATCCTGGGATTGAGCCCTGCGTCCGGCTCTCTGCGCAGCAGGGAGCCTGCTTCCTCCTCTCTTTCTGCCTGACTCTCTGCCTACTTGTGATCTCTTGTCTGTCAGATAGATAAATAAACTCTTAAAAAAAAAAAAAAAAAAGACCTGAGCTGAGACAGAGAATCCCACACTTAACCTACAGAGCTACCCAGACGCCCCTAAAGTGCTTATTTAATCTTAAATTAAAATAAAAAATAAGCTTAAAGTGAACTTATTTAATCCTCTCTCAGACTCTTGAGGCACAGAGAGGTGAAGTGTCTTGCCCAAAGTCACACAGCTGTGACATATCAGCACTGAATTTCACACCCAGGTCTTTCCTGACCCAAGATTATGCCCACACTCATTATTCTGTATTACATTTGAGTCGGACATGATACTCCTAATGCTACCAGAAGTAGCACAAGCCACAGGAGGCACAGCATAAAGGATGATGTACCTGCTGGGGGCTTGGCTTGAATGTGAGGGGTACATTCCTTCCAGGAATACCAGCTGACATCAGACCATCACTACAACCCTCAGAAGCATATCCAGTTCTACCCGCAAATTCTTCTTTGTTGGACCAGAAAACCATCAAAATTTACAGACCAGAAGAGATCACTGGCACCTCACATGGCTGGTCAGAGCAGTACTTAACCTTCCAGCAGGCTTGAGTACTATGCATTCTCAAGCATGTCTCAGTTCATCTGCTTCTGGGACACACCAAGTGCCCAGATCTTCTCAAACCCCGTTTGGCATCGCATTAAGAGCATGGGTTCTCAGGGCGCCTGGGTGGCTCAGTGGGTTAAGCCTCTGCCTTTGGCTCAGGTCATGATCCCAGGGTCCTGGGATCGAGCCCCGCATCAGGCTCTCTGCTCAGTGGACAGCCTGCTTCCCCCTTTCTCTCTGCCTGCCTCTCTGCCTACTTGTGATCTCTGTCTGTCAAGTAAATAAATAAAATCTTAAAAAAAAAAAAAAAAAAAAAGAACATAGGCTCTCTCTGGGGCTCCTGGCTGGCTCACTCGGTGGTGCATGCCACGCTTGATCTCAGGGTCCTGAGTTCCAGGCCCACATTGGGTGTGGAAATTACTTAAAAATAAAATCTTAGAAAAAAAGATGTGGGCTCTCCATATGCCTGGGGTCCAGCCCCAACTTCACCACTTGCCAGCTGTGAGACTTGAGCAAGACACTTTACTTCTGTTTCCTCAGCTATAAAATAAAGGGTAATCCAGGGCCCTTGGGTGGCTCAGTCAGTTAAGCATCTGCCTTCAGCTCAGGTCATGATCACAGATCCTGGGATCCAGCCCGGTGTCAGTGTAGGGCTCTCTGCTTGGTGGGGAGTCTGCTTCTCCCTCTCCCGCTGCCCCTCTCCATGCTTCTTCTCTCCTCCTCCTCTCTCTCTCTCTCTCTCTCTCTCTCTTTAAAAATCTTTTAAAAGAAATGGAGGATAATCGTTGAGTTGTGCAGATGCCACAGGTAACCCACATACAGGATCAGACCTGGTGAGTACTGAGTGCCTAATAAATGTCAGCGAATGAAATGATAATTGCCATTCACGGTGACCCAATATTGCTCGTAAGTACAATTTTCTAATCAGGAATAAAATTTCAACTAGCCGGATGCCATTATGTCTCAATTTTTCACACACACTAGCAGAAAGTAGATCCAGTCAGGGTTCTCCAAACTTCAGATCATGCCCCCAGCAGCGAGGACATTTTTACCCTACTCCCCCAATATGGGATGCTTACTTAAGTCACAGCCTCTGCCTAGTTAGAGCTCCGCCTCTCCCCACACTGGAATACCTCTCAAGGCACTGGGAGTAAGAGCCCAGGGGCTTAGGGCAGCCACAGGAGCCTGCCCTAGATGAGCTAGCTTCCAGTGACTTCTCCTCCAAATCCATTCTGCAAAGCCCCCCCGCCCCAACTCTGGCTTCCCTGCTTCTTTGCACACCTCAGTCATGCTCTTGCCTGTAGCCCTTGGGGTTGGCCCCTTCCTCTGCCCCGGGAGGCTCTTGCCCCAGATCTCTGCAAGGCTTATTCCCTCACCTCCTTCAAATCCGTGCAGAGATGTGACCTTGCCAATGAGGCCCCGCCCTGACCACCAATATGAAATTGCAACCCCCCGCCACTTCCACAACTCCTGTCTCATTCGTCTTTCCTGCTTTATACCTTCTCATACACGGTGTAAGTTAACACTCACATTTAGTATTTATGGTCTTTACTCCCTGCTAAGATGTAAGCTCCACGAGGCCAGGGAATTGTTTCTGTCACCAATGTAGCTCCGCCCACAGGACGGGGCCTGGCGTGTAGCAGGTGCTCAGTTAATGTTCCCGGCATTAAAACATTGAATGAGTTCCTGAATGAAAACTAAGTGTTTCCTTTATCCACATACAGCTATAGGTTACATCCAGAAAGACAGCTTTGTTTTGGGAGAAACTTCTAGTCGTCCTTCAAGATCCGTCTCTTTCTTCCACCCAGAGGAAAAAAGACTGTGTTTCCTAGCCTCCTCTGTAGTTGAGGTAAAGGCATGTGACTAAGTTCTGGCCAACAGGATGGAGACAGAAGTGTCAAGAGTCAGGGGGGTCGCTCTCCTCTTTCTAAGTCCCTTGCTGCCCGGAACTTGGCTGCTCCCCATCAGGCAGTAAAGTCAGCAGAACACAGAGGCAGTGAGAGGATGGTTGGGTCCAAAGACTTCATCGCAGCCGTAGACCACCTACCTAGCTTTTAATGGAAAGAAAATAAACTTTGCTCTTGTCTGAGGCACTGTTTTTAGGGTTTTCTGTATCCCTCTCAGCTGCAGGTACATAACACACCTTCTTAAACTTGGAGTAAAAATTAGGTTTCTGTTAAACTTCACTGTGCCATTTGGCAAGCTTTCCCCAAAACCCCATCCAGCAGAGCAGGTCTCCGCAAGCTGCTTTCCGTCGCTGAGCCTCCAATGTCTAATATTCCCAGAATCTGAGTCATGCATACTCCCTGTGTTGTTGCACATAATATATTATTGTGACTTTAATCAAGGACATGTTTTTTTCACTTGATATATTAGTGACCTTCCTTCTGGATCATCAGAAACGGCCAAGAATGTTATCGAGTATTGCAACACGTTATCTGTTCTTTCCTCTGGGGACCCGTATAAAATCAGAAGCTAGATCTAGAGAGATACTGACCCCTGCTTTCATTAGTTTCTGCACTTCTTTTCAAAAGGAATCCATCTCCAAAGGCAGAGGAAGGAAATAAATACTATTGGCTGGGGTTTGCTACTGAAGCGGTATAATTTACATTAACAGCAAAATTACAACCTAGAATCCTAAGTAGCAATTATAATGTAAAAGAACAAGACAAAATTTTACTCTTAAACCAACAGCAAAAATAAAGAGTGGAAAATGTTGGTAAACTTCACATGACATTTAAATTCATGTGCTCAGGGACGCCTGAGGAATAAATTCAATTGCTCAGGGACGCCTGGGTGGCTCAGTTGGTTAAGCGGCTGCCTTCGGCTCAGGTCATGATCCCGGCGTCTTGGGATCGAGTCCCACATCGGGCTCCGTGCTCGGCGGGGAGCCTGCTTCTCCCTCTGCCTCTGTCTGCCACTCTGTCTGCCTGTGCTCACTCGTACTCGCACTATCCCTCTCTCTCTGACAAATAAATAAATTTAAAAATAAAATAAATAAATAAATAAATTCAATTGCTCAGGGCAGGGGGCGGGGCAGGGGGGACTACCAGGCATTCTCTGGTCCTAAAATTGAAATAGAAGAGAACTCTCACAGACAGTAAATTCAATTCTGTAAGCCCCAAAGTGGGAGACTAGATATGGAGGGGGCCCCAAAACTCATAGGAATGAGGTTGCAAATAAACTTTCTAAGCCTAATAATGGATACATTGTTCCCCCGAACAAACAAGCTAATGAGGAATTCTCATTTTGTGCTTGGAAACAGTCCTGGTTTTATTCTCTTAGACACACTCAGTGAGGTTTTATGACCCTCCCCTCTGTCCTATGGGAAATATGGTTCACTCACGAATCATATTTTATTTTACTTTTAAAGATTTTATTTTTAAGTAATCTCTACACCCAACATGGGACTCAAACTCACAATCCTAAGACCAAGAGTTGCCCACCCCACCAACTGAGCCAGTCAGGAGCCCCATGAAGCATATTTTAATTGTAGATAAATTTTGGCAAGCAAATTTTGGTCCTAAAAAAGTAAAAATTAAAAAAGAAAAAAGTGGGGCGCCCGGGTGGCTCAGTGGGTTAAGCCTCTGCCTTCAGCTCAGGTCATGATCTCAGGGTCCTGGGATCGAGCCGCATAGGGCTCTCTGCTCAGTGGGGAGCCTGCTTCCTCCTCTCTCTGTCTGCCTCTGTCTACTTGTGATCTCTCTCTCTCTCTCAAATAAATAAATAAAATCTTTAAAAAAAAAGAAAAAAGTAAACTTGCTCTTCAGTATATAAATATAAGTCTTGGCCGATTTGGGGATCTATGTAATGCCCATCACCATGGAATGTGCTTTGAGAAACTTCAACAATGTTAGCTTTCCCCAAGTGAAGAATGGGCCCAAGGGATTGGCCCAGAGATTATTTTAATTTCTATGCTGGATAATTTCAGTGGCACGTGGACATGGCGTTCACGAATGAGAGGGTTCACCTTCTGTCTGTCTGATTACATTAGGGAGAAAGTCTGTGTTTGGTGCTAATACATCCTTCACAGGATTCACACTTAGTGATTCCCACTGGTTAACAAAGAGGCGGCAGGCCTCGGGGGCAGAGCCTTTAGCAAGTTAGAGCGCTACCTAACCACAGTGTAATGGTCTTTAATGTATTTGTACCATTAGCTTTCCTTTATCATAAGTGATACTGAGTTCTCCATTCGTGATAGAGATATACAAAATGTCCTTTTAAAATAAATTTGTGGGGGCGCCTGGGTGGCTCAGTGGGTTAAAGCCTCTGCCTTCAGCTCAGGTCATGATCCCAGGATCCTGGGATCAAGCCCGCATCCGGCTCTCTGCTCAGCAGGGAGCCTGCTTCCTCCTCTCTCTGCCTGCCTCTCTGCCTCCTTGTGATCTCTGTCAAATAAATAAATAGAATCTTTAAAAAATAAAATAAAATTGTGTAAGTAAAAGAACATGAGTTAAAGCATTATATGTATGTTAAGTAAAATATAAAATATTAAGTAAAACAGCTACTCAGACAAGTTGCCAGCTGTAATTGTTGGCAGCCGTTACAGAGGTGCCCAGTGGGAAACACTGGATTGGAGGTCCTTCCCCTCGCATTGTTTTCTGCCTTTTTGCATCTTTTAGTGGAGAACTCTAGAATCGTGGTCCACAAACTATGGCCCACTGCCTGTTTTATATGACATACACGTTAAGCATGGTTTTTCCATTTTTTTTTTAAAGATTTTATTTATTTATTTGAGAGAGAGGCAGTGAGAGAGAGCATGAGCGAGGAGAAGGTCAGAGGGAGAAGCAGACTCCCCGTGGAGCTGGGAGCCTGATGCGGGACTCGATCCCAGGTCTCCGGGATCATGACCTGAGCCGAAGGCAGTCGTCCAACCAACTGAGCCACCCAGGCGTCCCATGGTTTTTCCATTTTTTAAAAGATTTTTATTTATTTATTTGTCAGAGAGAGAGCAGAAGCACAGAGAGCTGCAGACAGAACAGGCAGAGGCAGAGGGAGAAGCAGGCTCCCCGCCGAGCAAGCAGCCGGATGCGGGACTCGATCCCAGGACCCTGGGATCACGACTGGAGCCAAAGGCAGAGGCTTCACCAATGGAGCCACCCAGGCATCCCTGGTTTTTCCATTTTTAAATGGTTGGGAAAAATCAAAAGAAGAATAATAGTGGGGCGCCTGGGTGCCACAGCTGGTTGGGCCTCAGATTCTTGCCCTCAGCTCGGGTTGTGGTCTCAGGGTTGAGAGATCCGGGCCCCACGTCGGACTCTAAGCTGAGCGTGGAGCCTGCTTGGGTTTCTCTCTCTCCCTCTGCCCCTCCTTGCTTGTGGTCTCTCTCTTTCTCTCAAATAAATAAATCTTTTTTAAAAAGAAGAATACTTCATGACACAGAATCATAGAAAATTTAAATTTCAGGGTCCATAAACACATTTTTTCTTTTCTTTAAAGATTTTATTTCTAAGTAATCTCTATACTAACGTAAGGCTCAAACTCACAACTCTGAGATCAAGAGTTGTACCCTCTACCAGCGGAGCCAGCCAGGCGCCTCTAAACCCATTTTTATTGGCACACAGCCACCCACGTTGTTTATGCCTTATGGTTGTTTTCTCAACATAAGGGCAGAGTTGAGACCCAAACAGTGCAGAGAGACTCCCAATGGGCACATATCCAACTATTGACAAAGCTGTGGTTTTTCCACCTGTTGTGATACACCCCGGAAAGGAAAACGCCTTGTATACCCATAAGATTATTAGCATATTGGGTGTCTTTCTTTTTTTTTTTTTTTTTTTTTTCAGATTTTGTACTTTGCAAAAAATGCTTTTCTATTTATGGTTCATCTACCAATGAGCTCTCAGTCTCTTGCTTCTAAAGAGAGAAGACGTGAGGGAGTACGAGAAGCCATACTGAGTAGCTGAATGCATTGAATGACATGGTAAGTATTTTGTTTTTATGTTTTTATTTAGTCTACTATAAAGGGAGTACATGTTCATAGAAGAAAATTAGAAAAATAGAGGAAAGGAAACTAGAAAAATCACCCGAAATCCTACTACTCAACTGTTTAACAACCGTTAACATTTTAATGCACATACGTGTAAGTATTCATTTAAGCAGTAACCCATGATTAGACTGAAAACAGAGGTATTAGGAGATCGGAGTTCTCTGTGAATGCTGATGAACATGTTTTTACCTCGAGGTTTAGAGTATGTAACCTCAACTCAGGATGCCGACCGATAAGTATAAAAACACAAAATCTTTTATGGTTTAGTTTGGTTGGATGTTAAGGTCTTTAATCATGTGGTCTGATAAGTTCACCTGGTTTTAACTTTCATGTCACCTGGTTGGTGAAATGCACGCTCACTAAAAAGATAACATTCTGTTTACCGGGATTAATTACTCAGACTTTCCTCTCCTGACCTAACTTTTAGGTAGCACTTTTATTTGCATAATTAAAAGGTTACTTATAAGCTGGAAAAACAGGTTTGATTTAGTTCCGAGGTGTAACCACTGGCTACTTAGAAAACATTCCTCTTGCTTCCCGTGTGGGGTAATACTTGTGAAACCTGTAGCACCAGTTAGATTTCTTTGAAAATACACACGTGGTAAGTTTAAGTTGGTTGTAATTGTGGAAGAAAAAAAGGTAGTATTAAAAAAATGTGGAGGTTGTGGAATGTGAGCATAATTTTAAATTTCTAGTTAAGGCTGTATTGTCTTAAACAATGAACAAACTTTTCTGAAAGTGAAATATGTAGATTTATCATTTTAAATAATAAAAGGACCTAAGATATGGGACCAACAAGGATGTAATTTTCGATTTTTAAAAAATTATAATAGAAAACTGGGTCTCTGGTCTGGCTCAGATGGAAGAGCATGTGACTCTTGATCTCGGGGTCATGGGTTCAAACCCCGCATTTGGCATAGAGATGACTTAATCAATAAAAACTTTTTAAAAATTATTATAGAAAACTGACAGCATAGCCTATTGAATTTTACTGTATATGAAACAATTCTGATTTTGTTTTTATTTTTATTTTTTTTTACTTATTTAAGTATTTATTTATTTATTTATTTTTAATTTACAGTCTTTATGTGTTTTTATTTACAGTCTTTCTTAATTTCTGTTAACCTTATGGGGGGTATTTCTGATGTTATATAAGATATATAACATTTATATATATACATACAAATAGTGCTCGCTTCGGCAGCACATATACTAAAATATATATATACATACAAATATATTTTTCTATTTCTACAAAATGTAGATCATATTTTATCAATTACCATTGTATTATAGTCACTTAACCATGCTGCTGGAAATATTCTTCATGCCCATTTGCACAAGGTGAATATGATTTTACTTAATATCAGTGTACCCAAGCTCATTTACTTATTGTTGCATTGTTAGACATTGAGGTTTCTTTTCATCTGGGGGTAGACTGTAAGTAAATACAGTCTTTAAAAAAATATAAAGTCTAGAGAAATGCTTACAACAAGAGTCAAAATGTACCTATCTGCAGGCGATAAGGGGTAACAGTGGGGGCATGTAGATTTCTATGTAATAAATAAGTATTCATTCCCGTATCTTTGGGCTTTTGAATCAATGGGTAACTGCTCTCTCTCTCCTAGTAATGACAAATCCTACCAAAATTCACTCTCATTTTCAACACTGACTTCAGATCTACAGGACATTTCAATCAATACATCATTCTTTTTGTTGCTGTTTATAATAATGGTTATTGAGTACCCAGTATGGACTTTATATTTGTCATCTAATCCAAGGGTCAGCAAACTTTGGGAAGAGTAAATACTGTAAGTTTTGCAACCCATACAGTCTGTGTGGCAACTGCTTGATCTGCCATCAGCAGGAAAGCGACCAAAGGCAACGTGTAAAGGAATGGGTGGGCTCTGTGCCAACAAGACTTTACGGACACTGAAATTTGGATTTCATATAATTTTCATGTGTTATGAAATACTATTCTTCTTTTGATTCTTTTTTCCCCACCCATGTAAAGATGCAAAAACCATTCTTAGCTCACAGCCATATGAAAACAGATGTGGATGATACTTGGCCCAAAGACCACAGTTTGTCCGAGCCTATTCTAACCTAATCTCACCGGAGCTACAAGTAGGAATTCCTCTGCAGCATTTTGCGGAAACTGAGGCTCAGAAGGTTTAAATAACTTGCCCAAGATCACACGGCCAGAGAGTGACCAGGCCGGGATTTAAACCCAGCCCACTGGAGCACCTGGCTGGCTCAGCCAGAGGGGCATGCAACTCTTGATCTTGGGGTCGTCAGTTCGAGCCCCACATTAGGTGTAGACATTACTTAAAAATCCAAATCTCTGGGGCACCTGAGTGGCTCAGTCAGTTAAGCATCTGCTCAGATTATGATCTCTGGGTCCTGGGACTGAGCCCCACATCAGGTTCCTTGCTCAGCAAGGAGTCTGCTTCTCCCTCCCCCCCTCTGCCACTTCCCATGCACTCGCTCTCTCTCTCAGAAAAACAAATAAAATCTTTAAAAAATGTTTTCATCTTAAAAAAAAAAAAAAGAAATCTAAACTCAGCTCACTGATAGCCATGCTCATGCCTCTTCAGAGCTGGGTGGTCAGAAGCAATCACATGACTTTTCTAACCCTTAGTCTTCTCCTCTGCAAAACGGGAATCAAGAAACCAGTACCTTTCCATCAAGCTGCCCTGACAACTGGATGCAACAAAGCATGTTCTTGGCAATTATGAAGAGGTAAAAAAATGAAACCAGCTATTATCTTATGTAACGATCCCTTCTCTAGAGAGAGGTAGTTTAGAGCAGTGCCTGAAAGTGCAGACTCGGGAATTAGACTGGGTTTAAATCCTGTCTTTGCCAGGACCTTAAACAATGTATGAGTTAACTCTATTTTATTTTATTTTATTTTTTAAATTTTGAAATGAGAGTATATTGTTACATCTTCTCTTCCTGTACTTCAGGGAATAGGTTACAATGGCAGGACCTGCTTAACACAGTGCTGACCCTGTGCACACAGACATGAGCTCCAAAAATGGTTGTGAATGAATGAATGAATGAATGAGGAAACAAATACACGAAGAAGCCAAAGTCAGAATTTGAAGGTGATTTTCTTGACACTTGCTGCCAAAAAGCCATCTTTGTCTCTTCTTTATAATACATTCACTTCATCCTCCAAGTAGGTGATGGTCAAAATAAACACCATCCTAACTGGTCCTAACTGATGTCCAATAAATGTGCAGAGGTAGAGTTCCTATGTCCTAGAGGATCCTGTAGGCCCAGCTACTCAGAAACACACTTTCTGAGTTAGAACTGGAAGAAACTGGACAGACGACTTCTTTGGGCGGGTCAGATCATTAGATCATTAGAATTTCCCAAGAAAATATGTTTTGTAAGATATGGAATTTCCAGCTGTTTATTGTACAAGCCAAAAGGATGTTGAATCAAAAGAGTGGCATCTATCTAGGGCACCTGGGTGGCCCAGTCAGTTGAGCGTGTGACTCTTGATTTTGGCTCAGGTCATGATCTCAGGGTTATGAGTTTGAGCCCCATGGAGCTCTGCACTGGGTGTGGATCCTGCCTGAGTTTCTCTCCCTCTCCCTTTGCCCCTCCCCCTCAACTCTCAAAAAGAAAAAAGAGTAGCATCTATCAACACCATCATTCCGCTTAAAAACAGATATTGTAGAGAGGCCTGGTGGCTCAGTTGGTCTGCCTTTGGCTCAGGTCATGATCCTGGGGTCCTGGGATCGAGCCCTGCATTGGACTCCTTACTCCATGGGGAGCCTGCTTCTCCCTCTGCCTGCCGCTTCCTCTGCTTGTGCTCTCACTCTCTAGAATAAATAAAATCTTTTTAAAAATGGGTATTGTGGGGGGCACCTGGGTGGCTCAGTGGGTTAAAGCCTCTGCCTTCAGCTCAGGTCATGATCCCGGGGTCCTGGGATCGAGCCCCGAATCCGGCTCTCTGCTCAGCGGGGAGCCTGCTTCCCCCTCTCTTTCTGCCTGCCTCTCTGCCTACTTGTGATCTCTCTCTCTGTGTCAAATAAATAAATAAAATCTTTAAAGAAAAAAAAATAAAAATGGGTATTGTAACACCAAAAAGGACGGGGGGGAAGGTAATATCAGGATAAACCAAATAAATATAAATATATGTATTTTGTAAAAACCAGAGTAAAAATCTCAAACACCAGGCTGCCAGCCCCTAGCTCTGCGGCCTTGGGGAAATCAGTTCACTTCTCTTAGCCTCAGTTTACTTGTCTGTGAAATAGGAAGACTACTACCAGTAGACCTGTCTAGAGGCCAGCTGTGAAAATTTAGGAAGACGTTGCTTGTAAAAGCACTTTCACCCAGTAGACATCAGTGTTTCTCAATCTCAGCACCAATGACACCCTGGGTGGCGTGATTCTCTGTTGTGGGCTGTCACGTGCGCCACCAGGTATCCTGTGTGACCGCCGGGCTTAGCAGCATCCCTGGCCTCCACCCACGAAGCCCTCCTTCCTTTTCGCCCAGCTGGGAAAACCAAAAATGTCTGCAGCCATGGCCAGGCGTCCCCGGGGAGTAAAGTGCCCCGGATGGTTGTGGACCTCTGGTGCACATGCCCTCCCCCCACTCCCTGCGCACAGATCGGCCCACGTTCGTGGCCTCGCACCGAGGACCGCTGCCCCGGTCCCAGCCTAGAGTGTTGCCACGAGGAACAGCACCCAGAGCACCCCCTGGGGGCCTTGCCTCCATCTGTGTCAGCGGCTGCCGCACAAATGACCACAAACCGGACGGTGTAAAGCCACGGCAATTTACATTCTCACAGTTATAGGGACAGAAGCCCAAATCAGGGTCGACGCAGGGTGATGCTCCCTCCACAGGCTCAAGGGGAGACTCCTTCCCACCTCTTCCTGCTCCTAACGCATCTCTCCGACCTAAGCTGCTGTCTTCTCACGGTCTTCATCTCTGTATCTCTGCCTTCTCTTTCTTTTCCTTCTTTTTTTTTAAGATTTTATTTTTACGTCATCTCTATACGCAACGTGGGGCTTGAACTCACAAGCCTAAGAGCACAGGCTCTACCAGCTGAGCCAGCCAGGAAGCCCCGTCTTCGCTTCTCTTAAGGACTTTTGTCATCCCATTTAGGGCCCATCCAAATAATCCAGGATCATCTCATCTTGAGACCCTTAACTTTACTACATGTGCTAAGATCTTTTTTCCTAATAAGGTCCAGGGTTCCAGGGGGCTTAGGACTTGGACCTATCTTTTGGGGGAAACCACAATTCAATCCCCTACAGTTTTATAGCTTATTAGTAGTAGGGCCAGAACTAAGGCTTAAGTGTTTGGACTCCCAGTATTATTAATGAACCTCTCTAAATTTCTTTTTTTTTTTCTTAAGATTTTATTTATTTGAGAGACAAAGAGAGTATGAGCGGGGGGCGGGGGTGGTGGCAGAGGGAGAGTCGGACTCCCCACTGAGCAGGGAGCCCATCGCAGGGCTCGATCCCAGGACCCTGAGATCATGACCTAAGTGGAAGGCAGACACTTCACCGACTGAACCACCCAGGCACCCCTAATCTCTCTAAATCTCAACATCCTTGGGGCCCCTGGGTGGCTCAGTGGGTTAAAACCTCTGCCTTTGGCTCAGGTCATGATCCTAGGGTCCTGGGATCAAGCCCCGCATCAGGCTCTCTACTCAGCAGGGAGCCTGCTTCCTCTTCTCTCTCTCTCTGCCTACTTGTGATCTCTGTCAAGTAAATAAATAAAATCTTTTAAAATAAATAAATAAATAAATAAATAAATTTCAGCGTCCTTATCTGTAAAATGGGCCTAATTCAGGGGTCCACCTCATTGTGTCGCTGGGTTCATAGCAACCCAGTGTGTGATTCCAGTTTTATACACCAAAGTATTCTGCACAATGCCTGGCTTAGAGCAGATGTTCTGGAAATGTCAACTGTTGCTCTCCCAATCACTACCACCCGCCTCACAACCATCAGCTCCTCTCCGAAACTAAGCCAACATCACGTCTCTCGGGAAGGATTGCCTTAAGCCACTAACTGGATGCTACCACCACCCGTTCAGTTCTTTGTCGTGTAGTATCACTTCTCCCCCAGTACGGTGGTGCGGACTGTGGGGCCACGGCCCATCTCGGAAAGACAACTAGTGAGTAATGACAGATGGCACCCAGCATACTTGTCTCTTCGTTCCCTGGAAACCAGTCAGAAAGGTGGCATTTCTTTTTCTCACAATTAAACTCTCCACTCCTGACATCAGTGTTCAGCTGCTTTTAAACAGGCAGGATGGTCTTGGGAAGAATTTTAACCCAGAAGAAAAGGTGTTCTGTGCAACTCTCACCTTCTAGAAACTTCTAACTGGGAGCAATTTACATGCAAATTTATTTCATGCACTTTTCTTTGTCAAGCTTATGGCTCTTTAAATTTATCTCTTTCCAGGGCGCCTGGGTGGCTCAGTGGGTTAAGCCGCTGCCTTCGGCTCGGGTCATGATCTCAGGGTCCTGGGATCGAGTCCCACATCGGGCTCTCTGCTCGGCAGGGAGCCTGCTTCCTCTTCTCTCTCTCTGCCTGCCTCTCTGCCTACTTGTGATCTCTCTCTCTCTCTCTCTCTGTCAAATAAATAAATAAAATCTTTTTAAAAAAAACAGTATTTAAAAAAAATAAATAAAATAAATTTATCTCTTTCCATCTTTAGTAACCCCCATTGAGTTACTAGTTAAAATACACCCTACTTGTCTCACTAATTGAACTATCTGTAATTGGACATCTTCATCACCAGGCATATTTTTGTAATGGAACAATCCCACCTGGCAGGTTAGCGTCTCACCTTATCTCACCGACAGCAGCAAGGCAACTGTAAAGCCGGAAATGTGAAGACACGGGGCAACGTAGGAGAGTCTAGGGACTTCTCAAGTGAGTGGCTATTGTCCAGCGTCACCAGTGATGTTTTCCTGAAACGGTACTGTGGCTTGAAGTTCTTACCTACCCAGCTGCCTCTTCCCCTTTCTTGCTTGCTATCAGATCGCGAGTTTCATTCAGGCATCTGGAGGGTGAATACTCAAGGAAGGTAAGCCTCCACGATGTTTACAGCCATCCATCAAGCCCTTTTGCCAGAGATAGTTCTAGAAGTGGGCATGTAGTCTTGGCCATGAAGAGATAAAAGGGGAACACTACAAGGGTGCTCTGCAGAAAGGTTTTCCTCCACTGTAAAGATGGATGCTCAAGGATAGATGCCTCCTTTCCTGCCTTTGACCCTGTTGTGGGAGGAAGGGCTGGGGCTGCAGCAGCTATCCTGTGACCATGAGGACACTCGTTCACAGACCAAGCCAATCTGATGGATGATGGGCTAGAAGGATGGAGAAGGTTGGTTTCTAGATGGTAGAGATGACCTCCAGAACCAGTCCTCGAGCAGATTCTTGCTAACTAAAGTAAAACATGCCCTTGTTATTTGAGCCAAGTTTAGACCACTGGCTGTTACTTATAGTTGAAAACATTCGGATGCAGGGATGGTCATAGTGTTTCCCTCTCCTGACTTACTTGACAGAGTGAGAAATGCAAGTGCCTTCAACTTTACATAAGGC
This sequence comes from Mellivora capensis, assembly GCA_004024625.1. Classification (NCBI taxonomy): domain Eukaryota; kingdom Metazoa; phylum Chordata; class Mammalia; order Carnivora; family Mustelidae; genus Mellivora; species Mellivora capensis. The sequence continues at coordinate 89,689 of PISX010004769.1, read as the reverse complement.
ATATGATCATACAGCAGTCTTGAGGCATTTGTGTGACTGAACTGTGCCCTGGTAGACACAGTATAATCCATAACAGGAGACAATTTCTTAGTTTTTAAATTTTCCATATTTTCAAAGCGCATGGAGAGACTGAATTACAGATTTGAGTTCAAATTCCAGCTTTATCTCTTATTAGCTGTGTGACTTTGGGAAAGTTGCTTAGCTTCTCTGAGCCTAATCTGCCATCCATGAAATAAAGATAGGACTGTATCTGACCTACCCACCTCCCCCGGGTTCCTGGAAGGAGTCAGGGAGCTAATATTTGTAAAGAACTTAACACAGGGCTGGCAAATGTACGCTCACAATAGGCACAGTTATTTAGGGTGGTTTTTTTTTAATTCTTTTTTTTTAAGATTTTATTTATGTATTTGACAGACAGAGATCACAAGTAGGCAGGGAGACAGGCAGAGAGAGAGGGGGAAGCAGGCTCTGCTGAGCAGAGAGCCCGATGCGGGGCTCGATCCCCGGGCCCTGGGATCATGACCTGAGCTGAAGGCAGAGGCTTTAACACACTGAGCCACCCATGCGCCCAGTTCTTTAGGTTTTAAACATGAATGCACTCAATCAGATACAAATGGATTCCAGTTGTGTTTTAGAAAAAAAGAAACCATTTGTCAAGGGAAAATAAAGAGCTGCATAAGTAATTGCTCTTTTTAGAGTTCTTTCTTGCAATTGCAAAGGGAAGATCACATTTAGTATTCTTTTTACTGTGACCACAGATTTAAACCAGGCTCAGAGTTCCCAAAAAAGCATATCCTTAAAACTACCCCCAGTTCATTTCTGCTGAGCCAACAAACACAACTGTTATCACGAGGTCCCAACTATAAATTCCTTCCTGGATATCTTTTATGTAATCTGTGTTTTAAGTCTTGGGACCATTATCTTAGAATCTCAACGGTTTATTTGAAAATCATCTTGTTTATGTCATCTCTCTTATAACTATAGAGTAAGCGTATTGTTGAGATAGTAATGACCTTCTGAAATTCAATCAAGGAATTATTGCCTAAGTAAATAAAAATATGTTTCCTCCAGGCTGCTGAAAGTTGGCCATTCGGGTTTGGTTAGCTTAAAACATCTCAAATGTCATTGTCCCTTTCCTAAAGTTTGCTGAAATTCTTCTGCTGTTTGTGAAGGACTGTAGACAGAAGATATTTTTTCTTAGTTTTTGCCTTTTGGACTTTGACTAACTGGTATTGACACTGAATAGTATCTTCCTTAAATGGAGCATCAAGCACTAGCCTGTTCCATCTACTCGATAATCCTCTCCTGTGTGACTTTTGGTTTCTTGCTTGACCTCTCTGTGCTTCATTCAGTTTCCCACCTATAAACCGAGGGCTGTGATAGCTGCCACAGACAGGCATATGGTGAGTTTTAAATGATTTAATCCGTGTAAAAAGTATTTAATAGAGTTGTCGGCACAGAGTAAATACTTGCATTATATGAACATTACAGTTATGGGAAAATTCTATCAGAGGAGCTGAGAAAATTAAAGACAGAGAATAAGGTTACAAGCGTACATGATTCCACAGGGACATGCTCAAGGGGTCCTGGTGTGACTCTGGGGGGAGAGCCTCTGGCTGTGCCTCATTTTCAGGGCTCAGCAGCTCCTCCCCAGGGCCCAGGTGTCTAAAAATGCACCGTAACGGGGCTGTCTTCTCCACACCTGTAACCAGCTTTCCCAGCACCTGTTCAAAGAGACATCTGTTTGTTCAGAACTGTCCATCCTCAAACTGGGGTTTTCCTTAAGGTATTTCAGACGTAATTTTGACCCCGGGTTTCACCGATCATAATTCAAACCTTTTTGCCCACTTTTTCACATCTCTGACATCAGGACACCCCTATAATCAATAGTGTGCCATAGGGTGATTGAAAGCATTTTCTCTTCTGTTGTGATAAATAAACGGATGACATTCACATATGCAACAGTCACCCTGAATGCTGACTTTGATCCTCAGCACAAAATCTACCTCCATTGTGAATGTCCCCTATTGGGATTGTAACAACTTCAGCCTTTGCCTACATCGTTCACTCCCTGAATACATCGCTTTGGGGGATGTATTCCCAACTCAGATTTCACAGTCACGCAGCTCTGGCCATGACAATCGACTTCTCTGTGGTTGGATTTTTCCACATTAGACATCTTTCTTCTTGCTGCCCTCACCGAGCTATCCTGAGGGAAGGCAGAGCATGTGGGAGAGATACAGCCTCCTTCTATGGACCCTACATTCATTCAAAGACGAAACCAAACCAAAGAAAACCATCGCGAGCCACCTCGGCCATTGCCTCCATGAAAATCAAGCCCGAGCGGGTTTGTGAACAAAAGATGGCCAACATGAACTTAACTTGGTGGTCCGGAAATGGAAGCAAAAAAACCAGAAATATTCCCCCCAAGGGCTCTGGTGGAACCGCACCCCTACCCAGCCCTGAAATGGCGATCAGTTTGGATATAAGAAAAGATCTTGATGGGAAAAATAGAAAAACTACCACCTGATTAACAAGTACAAAACAGGACCCGTGTAACCTAAGAAGCGTCATTTCCATCATGAGTCACTAACTGGAGGGATTTATCTGCAGCTCCTACGAAGATACTAACTGGAATAGCCCCCACCTCCCCGGACCCTTCCTGCCGCATTTAATGATGCAGCCCTCCTCATCCCTCCCAGATGCTCGGTGTTCTGGGATTAAAAATACACTCGAAAGAACACATAAAAGACTCTGAATGTAACCAGGGAACGGTAATAATAATTTCTATCTTGCCAGAGTTGTGCGAAGAAGATCTTGGAGACAGAGTCTAGGAAAGCCCCTTTCAAATGTAAATCCCTACATCATTTGTGTTATCAATAGACCTTAAGAGACCTCCAGACCCAGGCTGCCCAGGAGAAATGTAATGGGAGCCACATGTGTAATTTTAAACTTTCTAGAAGCTCTTTTTTAAAAAAGGTAAAAAGAAACAGGTGAGATTAATTATAATAATATATTTTATGTAACCGGATATAGCTTAACATTTTATCAATACAAAAAATTATTAATTCGATATTTTACACTCTTTTCTTTTTCATATTCATGCTTTGAAATCTGGTGTATGCTTTACACGTATGGCACATCCCAACCCAGACCGATCACATTTCAAGTGCTGACTAGCCATGTGTCCCTGGCGTTACCATACTGGACAGGATAAGGTCAAGAGAGAACCTGTAGGAAGGACTTCCACCTCCTTCTCCTTACTTCCATTAAAAAAAGGTTTTTTCTTTCTTTTCAAGATTGTATTTATTTATTTGTCCAAGACAGAGAGCAAGCACACACACCAGCAAGGGGAGCCGAGCCCGATGTGGGACTCGATCCCAGGATACTGGGATCATGACCTGAGCCGAAGGCAGCTGTTTAACCCACTGAGCCACCCAGGCACCCCTCAAAAAAGTTTTTTTAGTTAATGATTTTAAAGTTGCTGAATAGATATTGCAAATACATATTACAAAACCTCAACGGGTACAAAATTCTGTACAGTATAAAGTAAACCCCACTTCTTACTCTGTCTTCCGGAAACAGCTTTCCTCCCCAGAGGCAGTCACAGTTAAGAGATTCTACGATTGTCTTGTCTCCTTCCAGAGACGTTCGAAACAAATAAAAGCGTAAATGTACGCAGAAGTATACACAAACATACCTAGACAGACACACATACCGCTACATATTGTTTTTACCCTTTTCCACAAAAACATGAGTGTGCTCTATCAACTGTTCTATACCTTGATTTTATTCACATAACACTAACTCTCTTACTTACTAGTTGTGTACCACTGGGGAAGTTACTGGATTTCTGTGTCTCTGTTTCCTCATCTGTGAGCAGGGTAATAATACCAAAATCCTACTCCTAGATCTTAACTAACTGGAATTTAACTAAAAACTTACAAAACAAAACAAAACCTACTCCAGAGGGTTGTTGAGAAGATGAAGTGAGTCAAGGGGGCACCTGGGTGGCTCAGTCGGTTAAGTATCTGACTCCTGATTTCAAGTCACGATCTCAGGGTTGTGAGACCAAGCCCTGCAATGGGCTCCACGCTCAGCGAGGAGTCTGCTTGAGAGTCTCTCTCTCTCTCTCTCTCCCTCCACTTCTCCCCCCACTTGCACTCTCTGCCTTTCTCTCTCTCTCAAATAAATAAATAAAGCATTTAAATGAGTTAAGAAGTACACGAGACTTTAACAATGTATGGCATGTTCAAACATGTTAGACATTTTTTTCAGTGGCTACAAATTATCCCCCTGGTGCCTCTTACTGTAATTGATGGAGACAGTCCCCTGTAATGGACATTTAGTTTGCTTTTCTTCACCCAATCTTTGCTCTCCCAAGAATGCCTTAATGACTGGCTCTGTGCAGAGGTCAGGTTGGCCACGAGCAAGTACACTAGAGAATAACCCCAGGACTGAAATTTCTCCATTTGAGGTATGTGCCTGTTTAATTTGGGTTTTGCTGCCAAGTTATCTTCCCAGGAGACCTCACTAGTTGATAGTCCCTCCCGCCGGCGGCATGGGAGGTGGGCCTGCTTCCCGCAGCCTCAGGCTCACGGGACCCACCAACACTGGCTCCTCCTCTGCCCACTCAAGAGATGGGAAACGGTCCCACATCGTGGTTTCCATTTGTCCTTCTCTCGCTGCGGTGAGGCTGGGTGTCTTCATACGTCTAAGACTTACCTGAATTTTCTTTTCTGGGATATTCTGCTCATTTTTCTACTGGATTATTGGACTAAGCCTTTTTAATCCCTGTCTCCCTCCCTGGTCCCTCCTAGACCTCTCCCCACAGACCACCTGGATGACTTTCCCCCCATCCCTCCCTGGCAGTAATCCAGATTTCCTTTCTGTTGTCATCTTGAGCTGTGATTTCAATCCCATATTGTTAAGTTTTCACACAGGAATAGCATACGTCTTTGGCCAAAGTGTGTCTCCAGGGCAGAAATGGGCTTCTTCCTGTTCCAAGAATGCCTGGTACTGGGCATGTATAAGGCAGGCATTTGATGAATACTTTGCAGGTGTATTTAAAAAAAAAAAAAAAACTCATCTGGCAGATAGCTGTAGAAAAAAAGAACATCACTTTCCCCGCATTTTGTTTTTCAAATTATTTAAATTATTCTGTTTACTCCATCATTAAAGGTATCAAATTATTAACCATTATTGTTATTAAATTGTTAAAATTAACTACTAAAACCAGAGTTTTATTATTCAGTTATTAAAATTCAAGAACCTTAAAAGCAGAAATAGTTCCATTCTCCCCAAAGAGGACCATTTTAAACAGTTTGTTAAACACCTTTAAATATTTTCCCTATGATTTATACAAACATACATTAAAAAGTATAGGACTGTGGGGCACCTGGGTTGCTCTGTTGGTTCAGCTGCCAACTCTTGATCTCAGGTCTTGATCCCAGGGTCATGAGTTCAGGCCCCACGCTGGGCTCCACACTGGATGTGGAGCTTACTTAAACAAACAAACAAACAAAAAACAGTTGTAACTCTTTTATTTCAATCATTTATTCAACAGATATTTACTGAGTACCTACTATGTGCCAGGCACCATGTTTTTTTGTTTGACTGTGTGTTTATTTTTTGTTTGCTTTTTAGCAAGTGATTTCTATGATCAAGAAAGTTTTCGTGAGGCATCTGGGTGGCTCAGTGGGTTAAAGTCTCTGCCTTCAGCTCAGGTCATGATCCCAGGGTCCTCGGATCGAGCCCCGCATTGGGCTCTTTGCTCAGCAGGGAGCCTGCTTCCCCCTCTCCCTCTGCCTGCCTCTCTGCCTACTTGTGATCTCTGTCTGTCAAATAAATACATAAAATCTTTTTTTAAAAAAAGTTTATGTAAATAAATAAAATCTCAAAAAAAAAAAAGACTTTAAAAAAAAAAGTTTATGTAACAATGAGATAGTCACAGAATCCTGGGTTTGGAATAAACGTCCACACTTCTTTCCCCGTCTCCAAACAGAGCATGCAACGCATCTAAGTCAGTCTAAAACCTATTGTATAGGGCTCCTGGGTGGCTCAGTGGGTTAAGCGTCTGCCTTTGGCTTAGGTCATGATCCCACCATCCTGGGGTCCAGCCCTATTCCCTGAGCTCCCTGCTCAGTGGGGAGCCTGATTCTCCCTCTCCCTGCCTATCCCCCTGTTTGGGTGCTGCTCTCTCTCTGTCAAATTTTTAAAAATAGGCCTCCAGTGAAAGGCTCTTCACTGCAATCTTGAACAAACCTCTCCTAGAGTTCGCTAGCTCTGTTCTTTGGAGGAAATGATCCATAGAACGGATAATAAATGAAGCAGTAAAATGCTCATAGCATGCACCTGTGTCAAGGAAATGAAACATGGGGGGCGGGGGCGCGTTAAATTTAAGAGATATAGTCAAATCAGAGTCTGGGTCCCCATCGTGGTTAATCTGCTTTTGCAGACATATAATTTTTGCATAGAAGACATTTAGCCCCTCTGAGCCTTCATTCTCAAAAGAGTCCTAAAAGCCAGTGTACAGGGGGTGGACATCAAGTATGATCAGAAATTAACCTTAAAAAAAAAAAAATCTAACCTTGAACATCCTTTCCACTATGACAGGATGGCAGGGAGCGACCAGACAAAACTCAGGACCAGGGAAAGCATCGTCCTCTCTTCCCTGGACTGGTGCACATGACTGTCTGTGTAACGTAAACCATCAGTCCTTTTCTCTGTTCTCCTCACACACATATACAGGATTCCGGGAGGTGAAAAGCTCCTAGAGGTTACTGCACTTTATAGTAACGACCTGCTGTGTTTTTCCAGATGACTGAATCTGTAACTCACGTAAGGCAACTAGCGCAGCGCCCGGCGCAGAGTAAACACCCTACGAACGCTGGCTCTGATCATGACCACTACTTGGACGCTACGAGAAGAAACTTTTCTCTCTGTGAAGCCAGATTTCACCTTTGGCCCTGCCTTCGTCACCCCAGCCCACCTCAAGCAAAACCGCAGACCTAGAATTCTGTCTTCATTCCCTGAGCAGGTTTCCTGGAACAATCACTGGCACATAACAAGGGATCAGCAAACACTTGTTGAATGAATTTAAAAATCTCCAGTTTAAAAGGGATAAAAAGCCAAATGAAGGGGCGCCTGGGTGGCTCAGTCGGTTAAGCGGCTGCCTTCGGCTCAGGTCACGATCCGAGGGTCCTGGGATCGGGCCCTGCATCAGGCTCCCTGCTTGGTGGGGAGTCCGCTTCTCCCTCTGCCTCTGCCCCTCCCCCTGTTTGTGGTCCCTCTCTATCTCTCTGTCAAATAAATAAATAAAGTCCTTAAAAAAAAAAAAAAAGAGCCAAATGAAGAAGGAGGGTTATCTGATAGAACACCTGCCTATTATTGTGAAGATTAAAAATAATAATAATAATAAGTCTAATGTCCAATAAATAATGCTCAATAAATGTCTAAACTGGCTTTAGCCTTTTTTTTTTAAGGTTTTATTTATTTATTTGCAAGAGAGGGAGAGACAGCTCGAGAGAGGGGTGAGGGCCAAAGAGAAAAGCAGACTCCCCACTGAGCAGGGAGTCTGATGCGGGGCTCAGTCCCGGACTCTGGGATCATGATCTGAGCCAAAGTCAGACACTTAACAGACTGAGCCACCCAGGTGCCCCTGGCTTTAGCTGTTCCAAAAAGCCATACACTCTTTCTTCTATAAATATTTTTTATATTCCTACCCTGTGCCAGGCTCTGAACTAGGACCTGAGATGCAGTGGTGAACAAGACCAGACAAGAGCCCTCATAGACCTGCGGGGAGAAAGCAATAAAAAGAAGAGTACAATCAAAACGATGCTTTCAGATTTCAAAGTTCCATGAAGGAGATAAACAGAGAGATGGGATAGAGAGCGACTTCCGAGGAAACTAACCTATACAGGGATTCGGGAAAGGGCTCCCAGGAGGGGACATGTGCAATGAGGTCTAGGGTAGTAACTTAATGTCAGTATCCAACAATAGCAAGAATAAAAATGTGCAGGGGCGCCTGCATGACTCAGTCAGTTGAGTGTCCTTACTCCTGATCTCAGCTCAGGTCATGATGTCAGGGTCATGCCATCAAGCTCCACATAGGGCTCCGTGCTCAGTGGGGAGTTTGCTTGAGAGTCTCTCTCTCTCTCCCTCTCCCTGTGCTCCACCCCCACAATCTCTCTCTCTCTCAAATAAATAAATATTTTTTTTAAAGATTTTATGTATTCATTTGAGAGAGACAGAGACAGAGACAGAGAGAGCATAGGCAAGGGGAGAGGCAGAAGGAGAGAGGGAAGCAGATGCCCCGCTGAGGTAGGAGCCCAACCAGATCCCAGGACAGGACCTGAGCCAAAGACAGATGCTTAATCATCTGAGCCACCCAGGCGCCCCTAAAATAAATAAATATGTGTAAAGGTGTGGTATTGTGGAAACTAAACAGCTTCATTTTCATTCTCCCCTTTAAAGAAAAAGCAAGGAGCGCCTGGGTGGCTCAGTGCGTTAAGCCTCTGCCTTCGGCTCGGGTCATGATCCCAGGGTCCTGGGATCGAGTCCCGCATCGGCCTCTCTGCTCGGCAGGGAGCCTGCTTCCCCTTCTCTCTCTCTGCCTGCCTCTCTGCCTACTTGTGATCTCTCTCTGTCAAATAAACAAATAAGATCTTTAAAAAAAAAGAAAGAAAGAAAAAGCAAGGCCGAGCCTTTAAAAGTCTGTACCATGTTCTAGAAGGCATATGGACAGAGGGACTTGTTTGGGACTTCATAGAACTCTCTGGAGAATGGATGACATCGAGTTAAAGTGGAAGGTGTGCGTTCTCTACAACCCAAACTCGTAGGTCTACTTATATTCTTTCTTCATTTTTTTTTAAGAGATTTCATTCAGTTAAGTAATCTCTTCACCCAACATAGGACTTGAACTTACAACCCCGAGATCAAGAGTCACGTGTTCTACAGACTTAATCAGCCAGGTGCCTCTCTAGGTAGACTCTTTAGATAAGCCCCTAAATGTATCTCCTCTTAGGTGGAAGTAAGGGAAGGTTCTTTTGAATTCTAATGAACCAAAAGACAAAATTAATTAACTCAACAAATATTTAGAGAATATGCATATGTCCCAGGCACTCTTCAAGGCTCTAAGAAACCTGTGGCGAAGGAAATCTTCAAAGACTGTGCCCTCAGGGACACAATGGGAAAGACACACACTGTACACTTGAAATATACCCAGTCTGTGATCCTGGTTTTATGCAGGAGGAAACAGAGTCTCAGAGAATTTGTCATTTGCACCCAGTGAGCTAGCTTGGAAGATGGAGAACATACTAGCTCAAGACCTTGTCCCTGAACTCCACTTGGGTCAGTTCGCCTCTGGAGGCTTATGAGGAAGACAGGTGCGAACGTGCCTTTCCCGGGCTGGGCACCCGCAGTCTGGCTCATAAAGAGTTGCATGGTTTGAGGGTAAGGGCAGGTAGTATACTGGATTACAGAACTATCCAGAACAAAGCCTGCATAACAGACTGGGAATGGAGACAGATTTCAGAATTAATGACTCAAGTATGGGAGTCGAATCCAAAGAGATAAGAAATGGGGTGCCTCACTGACTCAGTTGGGAGACCATGCATGCAACTCTTGATCTCAAGGTCCTGAGTTCAAGCCCCACACTGGGCATGGAGGCTACTGATCCAAACAAGAAACAAAAAACAAACAAACAAAAAAACCCAGAGGGAAAAGAAGAAGGATGTTTCCCTTCTCCAAAGTCAGGCACCGCCCTGAGCATTCCATCTGCCTTCTCCCCTTTAATCCTTTAAGGGAACCCCTAGCTAGTCCCTGGCAGGACAGTGTGATCCAATGCTCTCAACCACGGAGATTCTGACAAATGCCTTCCATAAGGGGGAGTAGGAAGAGACGTGCAGGCAGGCAGAGGAGAATCAAAATCAGGTGTCGGTGGTTCATTTTTATTCTCCACCAACGAGAAGTCCCGCCTTGGGATGCAGCAGCCGACAGGATGGACAAGGAGCTTTGCCATCATTCTGCTCAGGGGCCAAGCCTCCTGCTTCTAGAATAGAATGGCTCTTCTGAATTTGTCTTTTGACACACATTTTTCTAACAGGAAAGTTACAAATACAGTAAAGTAGGAAAAACCCGCACAATGAACATCCCCATACCCTTCACCCATAATAACTCTTAACGTTGCATATTAACTTGAGGTCATTTCTATTGTTAAAAACACCAGAGAGAGTGGTTTCCTTTTACTTGCATTGTTCTTTGCATTTATTCTGTTGCTTTTTCTATGGAGTTCCTAAGTTAAATGTTAGCTCATTTATTTTCAATCTCTCCTTCCTAAAGACTACACCCAAGGCTGTGGATTTTCCTTACACCACTTCCAGTGCGTCCCATGGTTTTTTAAAAGCAACTTCTGTTTATATACCTTGGTGCATAATTATGTAATTTTCACAAATACATAAACATCAACATATCATACATGTTTTTTTTAATACCGTGGTCATTTTTCTTTTTTTTTCTTGATTTCTGCCAACTTTCCCCCACCCCCTAATATTCTTGCTTCTCCCCCCACCCAGCCCCCATGTATAACCTGTCTTCACAGCTAAATTCATATCATTGTATATTTTTATCCAGGTTCAAGTAATCCTAGGCAGGGATCCTGTATCACCGCTTGCCTTACCAAAGCAGGGTATTATTTTACTTTTTAGTGCATTTTACTCTTGTCACTCAACAATAGTTAATGGAAATTCCTTCCATCCAATGTTTATGGGTTTATTTTATTTTATTTGACGTCTGTATAATATTCTGTGAATGGGCCAGTAGTTATTCCTTTTGTTTCCATTTTTTGCTACCATTAACAACGCTGCAGCACACATCTTTGAATACACACACACACACACACACACACACACACATATATAAATAAATCCTCAGGTGTCCTAGGAGCAGAAAGTTGCTGATAGTGGCCACTGTGGCAGGTGTGCTGAGGCCTTGGCCAGCCAAGTCTCTTTCTCGGGGCTATGTTTCAGTATCTGTACTGTAAGGGGGTCAGATTAGAAAAGGACCAGGGAGCCTCCTGTCGACTTCTACCAGTCCAACAGTTCATTCACTCGGACAGCCACCCAGCACAAACCAACAAGTACCTCCAAGGTGCAGACATTGACCTAGGCACTATGACTTGACCTTGAAGAGCATGGAGAAGGCTCCCGCTGTCAGGGAGCTGACGTTCTAGGGGGGAGAAGCAGACGATAAAGGTGCACGGAAATGCTATCAGATCCACGTATTGAAGAGGGCTGGGGATGGCCACAGGCTGGAGCTCTCTCAACTCGTCCACACGGAGAGGCGACCTGCTCCCCATTCAATGTGATTCTCATGATACTCACTTCCTACGAGTTTTGATGTGTTCATAGTTCTTTCTGATCTTTGACTCTAGTGAGCGCCTTTTTATAGTCAGTATAGTTTCTAGATCTTCAGGGTCTGATCCTATAAATCAGAAGCAAAGCCTGAGGAATCACCATGTTTTAAACACTTACCGGGTGATTCGATGCACCGTCAGGTTTGGAAATGACTATGTTGGGGGACTGTCAGGAAGCGCATTGGACCCTCCGACATTCAGTGAAAAGACAAAGTGGAGATCTGATCTGAAAAGGTGGACTCAGAGGATACTCTCACCACCACCACCCCAGCCCCTGCAGAAAGTTATGCCTTTCAAACTCTTACACAGCAAAGAAAGAAATCCCACAGGGACCCCTCACCCCCATTCTCAGGAAACATCCTAGGGCCCCTCTTGGGCTCGACTCATTTGATGTGCAGTAGATACGTTTAAAAAAAAAAAAAAAACCTCCCCCCCCTCCCCCGGCAGTGGGCTGCCGGAAACCCAGCAGAAAGAAAAACCTAGAATTGCAAATGTAAAACTCCCAGCCTCTAACAAAGATTATGCTGATGGAACTAACTGGAAGGTGAAAACAGGAGCAGAAATGACCTGATACAGAAATATTTGTGAAGTAAAACGCCAGCGGGGGATGACAGCATGGTACCATCCCCCACCTCTGTTATTATTCTGGGACTAATAACACCTGCCTCCAAGAGAGGACGATGTGAGGATTAAGCATAAGGCCGTTGTCCTGTTAAGCACTCAGCAGCCCTGGGTGCTTAGTTAGGGCGTAACCCTTGGGCAGTCCTGCTCCTGGCTGCTCCCCTCCCCCAGCGAATTCCTCCAGTGTTTCCAGTGCACACACCGCCCCCCCATCCCTGTGCCTACTGTGTCCGTTACCGGGCCCTTAGCTAGTGGGCTTACCCAGGTGGCACATTGTAACTTTACTTTGACAATTTGGAAAAACAAACACAGCGGTTCTGACCTTTTAGATGTCTCTGGCTTCCGCACACCCTCTCAAGCCTGCACACTTGTCAGGATCTTTGTGAAACTGTGCGGAAGCTCTGAGCTGCCCACACGCAAACGTGGCCTGGTTTATGGACAGGCTCTTTTGTTTTATCTCCTTCTGATGCCAACTTAGCGGACGCCCGAGGGAAATGCTGCAAGTGTCCTTTCTTTTATAAGCTCTTACCTGATTTACTCCAGTCGATGAGCTTTAACACACTCTTAATGAAAATTTCAAGTTAGTCCATTTGAGGACGGCGCCAACGAACCTTTACAAGCTGTTTCGAGGCTGTGTTATGAGCACAACCCCAAATGGTACCTGGTTTGTTCTGTTTCACAACTATGGGAGGGGCTGGGGAGCAAGATGTTGAAAAGTCACTTCATTTGAATGTCCTCATTAAGATATATACATATGCATCTAAGTAGGCATGTATAGTAAATGTGTGTTATCATGAATTAAAATACATATATGCATGCATATTAAAATGTATAAAATATGCACATATACATTTATAAGAACAAAGGATTTGCTTCAGTGAGATGTTTGGGTAACATGGAATTTTTCTGAGGATCAGCCCCGAGTAGCCTCATTCGAAACACACAGGTTCTGAACGATACAGGCACTTAATTGAAAACTGTGGACAAGGGTGGCAAAAAGTTCCAGCTTTAGCATTGAGGTGCCCTCCCTCCCAGCCTTTTCCCCACCGACCTGCTGGAACCGCGTCAAAGCTTTAGCAAAGGCACCTGTGTTTACCGTTCCCGCCTATATCTGGCTTCTCCTGCCCACAAGTTCTCCTTAGGCGGCGGTCTTAGAAAATTCCAAAATGTTTGGGGTGGGAGGGAGTAGGGGGGAGGAAAGAGCAATGACTCATTTAAAAAGTAAATGGAGTATTTTTACTTTATAATTTATAATCTGTCCACAGCTCCCTCTCTTCCCCGCCCCTCCAGAGGACACCCCCCCCCCCGCCCCCCGCCCCGCGTTACACCTTCTCAAGGCCTTTCACACTTTGTACCTGGGATGAAACGGAAGGGGAATTTACAGCCTTCAGTGAAAATGTTCAGGGTCAAATTATATACTCTTCTGGTAAAGAGCGGGCAGTGGGAGTGGGGGAGAGTGGTTTTCACAATTCGAGGCAGGCTTTAGTCCCGGCCGTGCAGCTTGCGTCATGATAATACAATTTTGTATGTTAAACAACAGATGTCAAACAGAAGAAAGAGATGGGGTCTTTGCTTTTCTTCTCCTGTGGACCTTGCTCCCCCAAAGCAGCCATTTTTTTCAGTTGCCATGACAGTGGTAATAGGAGTTTATCATTTTCCCATGCTTGCTGCATGCTAATGTGGAAACAATTCAGGAACGTTCTCTGCTTCGGCTAAGAATGGGTCCCAACCACAGTCTTCAGCTGAGCTGGAGAGGCAGAGGCTACCTTTGCCGGATCCCCTCCACACAGCCCCCAGCTCCCAGCTTATGGAGCAATTTCTGCAAAGCAGGAGTGTTTATTTGCCTGTCTGTTAACGAATCGGTTACAGTCAGCCATGAGACAGATGCAAGGGGCGTGAATCGACAAAGCCAGCAGACTGTCCTTTTCAAAATAAGTCAAATGAATATCACCTAGACTGTAACTATATAAAATACCGATTAAGCATATATGTATATTGAATACACCACAACCCTGCTCTTTCTTCCTGAACACTAACCTAACTTCCAAAATATCAAGCCCATTTATACACGGAGGACAGGAGGAAGGCTTCTTGGAGAATTACTGAGGAAATAATATTTTAATTAAAAAAAAAAAACACCTTCTTGCAATGAACACAGATGATGTCAAAATTAAGAAAAATCACCCTTGGAAGGGTTTCTTCTTAAAATGAAGGAAATGTATTTTTTAAAATAGACAAGAAGGAAAAGTAGAAAAGTAGTTAAACCCAGATGGTGGGTACACGGATGCTCTTTCCATTATCCTTGCTACTTTTCTGTATGTTTGAAATATTTTATAATTCCTAAAAAAAAAAAAATCTGTGAATCAAAATCTTTCTGTTTGGCCTTTAATTAATATAACCAAATAAGGAAAAGGGGGGGGAAACAACGTAGTGGGGCAGAAGCATGATTAAACCCCTAAGTGATTTATAGCGTAGGTAGGTTTATTTCCCTCGTAATTTCTAACAGAATGTGGCGGTGGTTGTCAGCTGGTATTTGCTTTTTTTTTTTCTTCCTAATCCCTTAAAAAAAATTCTTGCATCAGTTGACCACTAAAATGATTACTTCAATTGTTGATCGAGTTTATTCTCCGGAATTGAAAAACCAGTTGCTTTTATATGCATTGTCCTCCTTATTTTTTAGGCATCTGGCGCATTTTATTCCTTTTTTGTTATTTTGAGTTGTTCTTTTATCATTATCTGCAGGAAGCAGCATTAGCATGCCGCAGATAAGACAGATCCAGATGTGCATATCAAAGGATGAACAGCTACTTATTAAGAAAAACTTTTCTTTTTAAGCCCAGCTTCTGTTCAAAGGAATAATAAAGCCTATGGCATTAGTGACAAACTGGTAATTCAATGCCTTGTCACCGCCATGCATTGGAATGGGGAGAAAAAAAAGGCAGGTCAAAGAAATTGGTAAGGTCCACACTTGAGAAAGCTGCAAAGACAGAACTAGTGTAAAAGTTCATCTTCTCCAGACGTAAGCATTTACATCCTGCTGTGTCCATTCAATGTTTTCTGGGAGAAATGAATGAGCCGCAAATGGGCTGGCTCGATGGTATGATTAAGGATGAATTTTGAATCGCCCCACGATTTTTTTTTTTTTGAAGAGTGAAATATATTTGCATCGAGGGTATTGGATTTCAGTGCTTCCTCTGCATGTGAAAATGGGCTTAGGAACACACGAGACGCACATACATGTAGAAGAAGCCAGTGCTGTAATCCTTTGTAAAGTAAATCTAAAAGTCCCTTACGTTTTCCTCTGCCTCTAATGTTAGGTGGCTCCCTCCTCCCTCCAGTGTGTGTCCCTGTATCTCTGATAGGAATTTACATACATAGAGACTCAAAGCTGCAGAAATATATACGTAAATCCACACATATAGTGTGGTTGTTTCTATTCCATTCCATTCTATTTTAAAGTAATCGTACACCCAACCTGAGGCTCAAACTCACAACCCTGAGGTCAAGAGTCACATGCTCCACCGACTGAGCCAGCCAGGTGCCCCTCTTGTGGTTGTTTTTAAAATTAATACTCCTGGGCGCCTGGGTGGCTCAGTGGGTTAAACCTCTGCCTTCGGCTCAGGTCATGATCTCAGGGTCCTGGGATCGAGCCCCACATTGGGCTCTCTGCTCAGCAGGGAGCCTGCTCACCGCCCCCCCTTCCCTCCTGCCTCTCTGCCCACTTGTGATCTCTCCCTCTCTCTCAAATAAATAAAGTAAAATTAATATTCCCATGCCATACAGGGGCTTCTTTCCTTGCACTTAGCAGTTCGATTTGCTG
This sequence comes from Mellivora capensis, assembly GCA_004024625.1. Taxonomy (NCBI): domain Eukaryota; kingdom Metazoa; phylum Chordata; class Mammalia; order Carnivora; family Mustelidae; genus Mellivora; species Mellivora capensis. Next base: position 73,835 of record PISX010004769.1, on the reverse strand, counting down.
ATCTTTCCAACTTGGCATACAAAAATCAGCCGCGTTCTTTTCCATTTATACATTGTAGTCCATGGATCGATGGGACACACTGTGTTGTACATTGTACATCAAAAAGCCACTTCCCTAAAAAAAATAAAAATAAAATAAAATAAAAATAAATAAATAAGCCACTTCCCTTTTGGTGGCTTTTTAAGTCTCTTCCAGTTTTTCCTTATTGAAAACAATGATGCAATAAACATCCTCACACGTCTATCTCCGTGTGCGCATCTTGTCTGTTCTTTCCGCACATCGCTTTTGTTTCATTTTCTCTGTTCCCCCAGAAGAGTATTTCTTTTAATAGCTGGGAGAAGTTACACATCTATGTGCTTAAGTCTGAAATAAATGAGAAGTCAATGAGTCTCTTACTTTCTCTTTAGATTTAACACGACAGAGAATTGTAATACGTGTACCCATTCTGAGGGCATTTGACTTCACTTTGGTGCTTGGGTTCCTAAGCTTTGTTCTATAGTTGACTGAAAAATGACCTTGACTGAAGTCATTTTTGGATTTTCTGTTTGTTTGTTTTGCTTTAGATTTTATTTATTTGAGCGGGCGAGTGAGCACAAGCAGGCAGAACTCGGGGGGGGGGGGGGGGGGGGGGGGGGGGGGCAGGATCCCCACTGAGCAGGGAGTCCGACTTGGGGCTCGGTCCCAAGACCCCGAGCTCATAGCCTGAGCCAAAAGCAGATACTCAACCAACTGAGCCATCCAGTCTCAGTTTTTGTACACTGATCTTTGTAAAAGTTAGCTGGGTCTTCATTCTGTCTGTGAGATTCTCATTAGAGTTCTAAAAAGGTATTACTAGCCCTCCTATTTAGTAAAGAAACTTTGCCCAAGTCTGCTAAATCAATTTCATCATAAAAATGAGAGTGGTCTAGGGGTTTCTGGGGGACTCAGTGGGCTAAGTATCGACTCTTTTTTTTTTTTTTAAGATTTTATTTATTTATTTGACAGACAGAGATCACAAGTAGACAGAGAGGTGGGCAGAGAGAGAGGAGGAAGCAGGCTCCCTGCTGAGCAGAGAGCCCGATGCGGGGCTCGATCCCAGGCTCAATCCCAGGCTCGATCTTAGGACCCTGGGATCATGACCTGAGCTGAATGAAGGCAGAGGCTTTAACTAACCACTGAGCCACCCAGGCGCCTCAAGCATCGACTCTTGATTTTGGCTCAGGTCATGATCTCAGGGGTCTTGAGACTGAACTCTGCACTCAGCTGAGAGTCTGCTGGACATTCTCTCTCTCTCCCTCTGCTCCTCCCCCTGCTTGCACTCTCTAAGTAAATAAATACATTTTTTTTTTTTTAAATGAGAGTGGTCTAAATCCTACCTCCATGTACTAGAGATCAACGCTGAGGCATTATTTGTAGTGGGAAAGACTAGATGTGTCTAAATATGCATTAAAGTTTTCTTTAAAAAATTATGGTACTTTTGTCTTTTCCCTTTTTTTTTCAGATCAACAACCCCTCCCCGTCGTAAACGCTGAGGTATGATGTGGCAAGAATGCCATGATGTTTAAAAAATTCCATGAGTTTTAAGGGCTTGTCTCATTATAGAGGCACATTGTGGCTGTGTAGGTGAAACCAGAACCTTTTTTTTTTCTTTAATCTGTAAATAGGTGTACTTTTTCCAAATGCTGCTCCAAGTTACTTAATAGGATTTCTTTGTATTACATTTTTTTCAAAAAATAGTGCTTAATAAGACTATAAACATGCCATTCTCTTTCAGCTGTAATGTTCTTAAAATTATTCTTGAATGTACTGTGATGTCAATAAAGCTCTTCAGTTCATTTTGTTAAAAAAAAAAAAAAAATTATGGTACTTGCAAACAATGAAATACCACAATATGAATAAGATGATTTTGCGACAGGAAAGGCAAATTGTAAATCTGTGTGTGCTGTGTAAACCATGCATGGACGATTAGCAGCTGGGCAGACTGATGGATCATTAGTAAGAGTTATCTCCAAGGTATGGAAGGGGTGAGGAAAGGAGGGGAGAGGTTAGGTATTTACATTTTTTCATGCTAGTTAAACTATTTGCTGTGGGCAAGTAAATATTTTCTCCTTAAAAAAATCATGATTGCCTGTTACAGGCTAGTGATAACATTTCACTCGTTGATTTTTTTTTTTAAAGATTTTATTTATTTACTTGACAGACAGAGATCACAAGTAGACAGAGAGGCGGGGGGGGGGGGCGGTGGAGGGAGCAGGCTCCCCACTGAGCAGAGAGCCCAATGCGGGGCTCGATCCCAGGACCCTGGGATCATGACCTGAGCCGAAGGCAAAGGCTTTAACCCACTGAGCCACCCAGGCGCCCCACACTCGTTGATTTTTTTAAAAGAATATTCCTGAAAGAGTATAAAATTATTTCACATCCTTGTCATTTAACTTTTCATGGGTATATAGCCACATAAAAGTCTAAGACTGGAAATGGTTCAAAAAAAAAAAAATTTCCCAGGGCACCTGGTGACTTAGTCTGCCTTCAGCTCTGGTTATGGTCTCAGGGTCCTGGGACCAAGCCCCACCTCAGGCTCCCTGCTCAGAGGGAATCTCCTTCTGCCTCTCCCTCTGCTCCTTCTCTCCTCCTGCCCCCACTCATGCACTCTCTCTCTCAAATAAATAAAGTATATATAAAATAAGTATAAGTATAAAAGAAAGTAAAATAAGTATATACACACACACACACACACACACAATTTTTTTTTCCTCCCACAAATGATAGCCTACTGTTCAAACTGGTCTATATTTTGTTTTCTGTTTGTTTTTTTCACTTGACTATGTGTAAAGAGAATTATTCTTAAACAGCTAGAAGATTGACTAACCACCAACCCAAAAGCATACTTGGACTTTAGGGTCTATTTCCAAGTCAAGAACTATTTGGTGGATGGTTGGCTCACTGGCTTGTATGTGAATTCAGAATGAGCTTGGAGTCAAGGCCAGAGACTAACAGGACACCAAGACTAATAGGGCACTTAACCGACATCAAGATGCAATGTCAAGAACCCAGACTTTTCAACCACCAGTCTTGGGTTCGTGTCTAAACCCTACCACCTCTTACCAGCTATATGACTTCAAGCTTGTTTACCTTGCTAAGCCTCAGTGTCCCTGTCTGTTAACTGGGGACACCAACAGCCCCAACCCCGCAGGGTTGCAGATGAGAACATGATGGAAAATGTCTGCCTCCCACATGTTATAGACCCACTGAGTGACGTTCTCCTCCCTGCAATGATTACCATCAAACAGAGTGGAAAGAGGAAGACAGTGTCCTTTCTCCCAGGAGGGTAGCCTGGGACCATCATATTTTGAAAGTTGTCTCATTGACCTGAAGGGAGAGAGGTTCGTGGGGGAGGGGCAATGTCATATCGTCCCAGGTTCTCCCATTTGCTTCTCACCCTGACCCCTCCCCCGCAACTACCCTGCTGGAGAGCTGGCTCGTGACCTCCATGAGCTGTGTTTAGCCTGCATAGTATCTAAGCGAGTAGCGGGTCTCAAGCTGTAAGACAGCTTAAATTCAAAATCAATGCCCTCAGGAAGGACTACAGCAGTGATTCCCCAAGTTGAGCATCAGAATCATGCAGAGAGAATTTTAAGCCCCAGATTCCTGAAATCCACCTGCATAGCTTCAGATTTTGTAAATCTGGGGTGAGACCCAAGAAATTGCATTTATAACAGGTTCCAAGGTGATGCCCTACTAATCGGAGGAACCACTTTGAGAACCTTGGTTTGGCGCAGGCGCACCAGAGACAGGCCACCCGGCTTCTCATGCTAGCTTCCCCAACTCGCTGGTGATGTGATCCTTAAACAGGCTGTGGAACCTCTCCCCTGCCTCAGTTTTCCCATCCATGCAGTGGGAACAACAGTAATACATAGAGGCTGATATGAGGGTTTGGTGGGTTCAGATACATTTAAGCATCCACGGAAGTAGTTGGAGCCTCCAGCTTGTACCTGTAATACCTCTGACCCAAGCCTCTAAGTGTTTAATCAAATGCCCTTCTGTACTATCCATCTAGGAATAATAATAATGGCTAGCATTTTACAGAATGCTTGCTTGGCGGTGAAACTGTGCTTCCTTTCAAAGTAGGCAAATTAGATTCCTGTCTTACACAGCAGAATCTTTTCCTTCGAAAAAGCACCGTAACTCTCTTGGGGAAGAGGAATATACAGATTACATGTAATATGTTACATGTGTTACATTATGTCTGTGTGTATATGTATGTATATATATATATATATATATACACACAAATATACTAGTGTAACACATACTTTTTAAAAAGATTTATTTATTTATTTATTTATTTGACAGACAGAGAACACAAGCAGGCAGAGGCAGGCAGAGAGAGAGGAGGAAGCAGGCTCCCTGCTGAGCAGAGAGCCCGATGTGGGGCTCGATCCCAGGACCCCAGGATCATGACTTGAGCTGAAGGCAGAGGCTTTAACCCACTGAGCCACCCAGGCGCCCCAACACATATCTTTTTTTAAGACTTATTTATTTATCTTAGAGAGAAAGTGGAAGAGACAGAGAGGAGCAGGGGCAGGGAGGGCCGAGGGAGAAGGAGACTTTTTTTTCTCTTTTTAAGATTTTATTTATTCATTTGAGAGGCAGAGAAAGATAGAGCATAAGCCGGGGAGAGGCAGAAGGAAAGGGAGAAGCAGATTCTCCACTGAGCTGGGAGCCCAACACAGGACTTCATCCCAGGACTGGAGATCATAACCGGAGCCAAAGGCAGACGCCCAACCATCTGGGCCACCCAGGCACCCCAAGGGAGAAAGAGCTTTAAGCAGACTCTACATTGAGTGCAGAGCTCAGTGCGGAGCTTGATCTCACAACCCTGAGATCATGACCCTGAGATCATGGCCTGAGTTGAAACTAAGAATGGGAGACTTAACTGACTGTACCACCTAGGCACCCCCTCCCCCCCACACACGTTCTATCACTGATCTGACGGTCCAATATTGTCTCAGTCATAGAGGCACATCTTATCTTTAACAGGTGACATGAGCCTTCCAGGTTTTGCTCTAATGATTCCACTCTAAAGTAAAAGAGATGATGTTGGCCAGCAATAGGTACATTGAAGAAACTGTGTTAGAGAGTGACTCAGGGTAAGAGGACCACTTTTACCAACGTGGTCAGGGAAGACTTCCTGGAGGAGGTGTCATTTGAGCTGGAACTGAATAATGAAGGCCCTGTGAACATCTTGAGGAAGAAAAATGGCAAGAACTACCAGTGTAGACGCCCTGGGGAGGAATCACACTGGAGGTGGGGCTCCACAAGGAAGCGCAGGGTGGTCAGAGCCAGATTGGAGAAGGCCTCATTGGTGCCAAGAGAAAGGGAAGCCATTGGAGGGTTTTTTGTTGTTTAGATGTTTGTTTGTTTTAATTTAAGTAATCTCTATACCCGATGTGAGGCCTGAAATCACAACCCCAAGATCAAGAGTTTCACGTTCCCCTGACTGAGCCAGCCAGGCACCCCCAGTTTAGATGTGTTTCTGTGGAGTTTTCTCTTAAGCATTTCTTTCTTTCTTTCTTTCTTTCTTTTTAAGATTTTATGTATTTATTTGACAGAGAGAGAGAGAGACCTTGAGAAAGGGAACACAAGCAGGGGAAGCCGGAGAGGGAGAAGCAGGCTTCCCGCCAAGCAGGGAGCCCGATGTGGGCTCGATCCCAGGACGAAGGGATCATGACCTGAGCCGAAGTGGCAGGCAGAGCAGCAGAGGCAGAGGGAGAAGCAGGCTCCCCACTGAGCAAGGAGCCTGATGGGGGGCTCAATCGCAGGACCCTGGGGTCATGACCTGAGCCCAAGGCAGCAGCTTAACCAAGTGAGCCACCCAGGCATCCCTCTCTTATGCATTTCTTTTTTTTTTTTTTAAGATTTTATTTATTTATTTGGCAGACAGAGATCACAAGTAGGCAGAGAGGCAGGCAGAGAGAGAGGAGGAAGCAGGCTCCCTGCTGAGCAGAGAGCCCGATGCGGGGCTCGATCCCAGGACCCTGAGATCATGACCTGAGCTGAAGGCAGAGGCTTTAACCCACTGAGCCACCCAGGCGCCCCATTTATGCATTTCTTAATAAAACAATTAAAATTTAGGAAGTCGCCTTTACCAATTTCTAACATCTCAGAGCAACACGGAAGTCACCTTTATTGTTTCAAAGTATCGGTCCAGGACAAACTTCAATGATGCTTTAAGTAAAAGCAGACTTTTTACTGAAATTAAACACAATACAAGTTCTTGTACCATTTAATTTTAGAGGCGCCAATGATGTGACAATAATGTATTCATAAGAATTGTAGTGAGTGAACCTGTATTTGAAAAATACCCCCTAGGCATGATGAGGCTATAGAACTTGGATATGAGCCATGATAGCACCATTTCAGTACCAGTACTGAGACTGGAAAGAGAGAAATCAAAATTACTTTCCTAGAGGGAAGACACAGGCATGTGTCTTGTCGTGGCTGTGGGTGTCCCGGCCCCCAGTCCTTCCAGGTCCCTGCAGGCTGTTCGTGGGCCAGCAGGACCCAAAGCTCCGCTGGGGGACTGCTGAACTTGAACTGGCCGCCGGCTGGTCCTTCTCCTGTGTAAGCTCCCAGCGCCTTCTCGCCATCCGCAGAGCTGCCCTCCACCTCTCCTGAGTCTTCTCGGAGAAGATCTCACTCTGAGAGCAGAAGGTGGTTCTGTGCAACTCCTCATCCGTGGTTCCGGCCACCGACTTGCAGACGTTGCACATCTGATGCGGAGAGTTCACGCGTCTACACGCTTTGGGCCGTTTCTTCTCTGTTTCCAGGCAGTGTGCTTCCTGCCCGGGTGGTTTTCTCAGAAGCCACGTCACCTGCCCTTGATGTCATCTGTCCCAGCAGGGTGAAGTTTCAGGCTTCTGCGTCTCACGTTCTCGAGCTGTGAATTTGCAGACCGCAAAGACGCTCGCTCCGTTTGGAGCCGTGGTGTGGGTCCTGTGAGCTCTTCATTCATTTGATCTGCTTCACACAGCTTCCTGGATATCTCTTCTTTGTCTTCGTCGTGCCTTCTAATGGACGCTTTTAAGTCAGCGGCAAAAATGAGGCTCTCACATGAACGTGTGACGGATGGACCGGGCTCCTGCTTCCCTCGTGTCCTCTCCTTCCAGGTGACCAGCCTCTGCGTGATCTTCCTCACAGAGACTGGACCAGGCCACAGTCTTCAGTATGGTTCCCTCTGGAGAATTTAAATCGACTCCCTTTATGGTTCAGGATCTGGCAGATTCTCACAGTTGAGTTCTGTCCCTGTGCTTCCATCCCTCTATTTCTTGGGAGAGGGTTCTAGACCTTGCCGAGGATGGGTGTTTTCATTCAAACCATCCATTATTCCAAGATATTTTCAAGATGCTTTCTGCATCGGCCGCTTGGGACTGGTGGGCTTCTGATGTATGTCCGGGGGACCGTATCTGTCCTTGGAGAAGAGCCATCATCAGCCCTGAAATGAAAGTTGAGGGGCCTCACCTTTTTGTCCTCTTCCAAGAAAGCCTACCATGTTCACCAGTGACCACCTGTTCAGATGTGTCCTAAGTGCCCCCAAGCACAGGGCTCCTAGCCTGGGAGCACTGGTCGCCGCCGCAGGGGTGCTGAGACCCCACGGGCCATGCCATTAGTTGTTTTCTCCCGACTCCTGCATAGACCTCAGCTGGGGCTGAGCAGCCTTGAACTAGCCCTTTCTTGCTCCTCAAAGAATGTCAGCTCTTTATTGTAAGCCTCCATAGCAGTAAGCAGGATGTCCCAGGGACACCCAAGAGACCTGGGACGCACGTCTTCAGACATCTCCAGCAGAATATCCCACAGCTGTTCCAGGATCAACCGGGAGGACATTTTGGTGGCAGGTCGCAGGCCCTCCCCGGTCCCATAGGCACCACCGCTCTGCCTCCGGTGGCCAGTGTCTTCCAGGCCACACCTGTCCACACGGAACCCCATGAGGTGCCCTGTCTCTCTCACTAACACATGCCTGGCAACCACAGGAGGCCATCAGGAGCACTGGGGGGAAAGGGAGGCTGGCCTCCCTTTCCCCCCAGTGCTCCTGATGGCCTCCCTTTCCCCCCAGTTCTAGAAAACAGGGCTTTGTAACTGCAAGTGATGTTACCTGTACAGGGTATTTGGACAGCGGAAGTGTTGCTTGAAGCCTGGAGCTGTAAACCGGAGGGTCAACGCAGTATCACACCCCCTCTCTGATCTCTGCACACGAGTGTGTCGGAGCAGAACAGTGAGGCTCACTCTCCTAATCTGGAGTTTCTGCTCAAAATCTTCTGCCACGAGGAAGGCTGGTCCTGGCTGCCAGTATCCCGTGGACCTCTTCCCTCTAAGACTCCCTCTCTCTTCTGTGTTTGGTCAATGTTTGGACAAGGGCACAGGACCAAATGCCCTAAAGGGCACCTTTAGACCAAAGGACCAGGAGTCCTGGATTACAATCAAGAGAGCTCAGGAGAACTCAGTCCCAACTGGAGAGGGCTTACCAGTTCATGGGTTTTCTGTGAAGTCAGTTTGCCCCCGTTCCATGCCAGTGTTCCTAGATGGGGTTGACTCAGGGACCCAGACCTCTTCCCAAATGTGGACTGACTGTCCTCAGCTCATGGCCTCCAGGGTTGCCCCGGGGATAGTCTCCAATCCACCAGTCACCCATAGCGTGTGTCTCTGCATCGGGTGTGGCTCTGTGTTTGGCTTATCTTGGCCCCCTTTTTATTCCTCCAAGCCCTTCACCTTTTCCTGGAGCATCTCCCCATAGCCAGGCTCTGAGCCGAGTGTTCCGTCACCCAGGATGTGGCCATCCGAAGCCACTGGAGAGCTTAAGATGATTCAACGTGTTCCAGTTTCTATTTTACAGTAATATTTATTATGTAATTAAATACATGGTAAATCTTTCAACATCCAAACAAACAAACAAACAAAAAAGACTCTATGAGAGAGAAGAGAAATTGCACACTGTTTAAGAAAGAAACTTCCAGGGGCACCTGGGTGGCTCAGTAGGTTAAGCCTTTGCCTTTGGCTCAGGTCATGATCTCAGGGTCCTGGGATCGAGTCCCGCATCGGGCTCTCTGCTCAGTGGGGAGCCTGCTTCCCTTCCTTTCTCTCTGTGCCTGCCTCTCTGCCTGCTTGTGATCTCTGTCTGTCAAATAAATAAATAAATTTTTTTTAAAAAAAGAAAGAAAGAAACTTCTAGCTGGTTAAGCATCCGACTCTTGATTTCAGTTCAGGTCATGATTTCAGGATTGGGAGATGGAGCCCTGCGTCCGGCTCTCCACTGAGCGTGAAGCCTGCTTGAGGTTCTCTCTCTTCCTCTCCCTGCCCCTCCCCCATCAGGCTCTCTTATCTCGAAAAAAAAGAAGGGGTGCCTGGGGGGGCTCAGTCATTAAGCCTCTGCCTTCAGCTCAGGTCATGATCCCAGGGTCCTGGGCTCGAGTCCCGCATCGGGCTCCCTGCTCAGGGGAGGGCTTGCTTCTCCCTCTCCCACTCCCCTTCTTGTGTTCCCTCTCTCGCTCTCTCTGTCAGATAAATAAATAAATAAGTAATCCTGAAGAAAGAAAGAGAGAAAGAAAAGAAAGAAAAATAGATAGATGATAGATAGATAGATAGATAGATAGATGGGGCGTCTATGTGACTTAGTCAATTAAGCATCTGCCTTTGGCTCAGGTCATGATCCCAGGGTCCTGGGATCGAGTCCCACATCGGGCTGCCTGCTCAGCAGAGAGCCTGCTTCTCCTTCTCCCTCTGCAGCACCCTCTGCTTGTGCTCTCTCTCTCTCTGTCAAATAAATAAAATCTTAAAAAGAAAGAAGGAAAAGAAGAAGAAGAAGAAAAAAAGAAACTAACTTCCAAAATAATCTAGATTTGAAAACCAGCCTTAAGACTTCCTAGAGAAGCTACTTTCTCTCTCTGAACCTCAGTCTGTCCCTCTATAGAATGGGCACGACTATCATGCTCACCTCACAAGGTCATAGTGGCGGTTAAATATCAAGCATTCAGTAATTGGTAGTTATCATTATGCTCGGTTTATTATGACGGTCATTGTTACTTCTTTAATCTTCGCTTTGGATAAAGTATACCTGGTGGGTTCTTGATCTGGCTCACAGTGAGAACCCTGAAACAAGGAAGCCGCTATTCCGCAACTTCCGTGGGCATCAGAAGTGTTCATGTTTCCCTCTGGAGATATGAGTGTGCGGAACACGTCACATGTTAACAGACCCCAGCTTCAAGCTGCACATTTACCTCCGTGTTTCCTAGGAGGTCAAATGGCCTCCAGATTTCATTTAAGTTTTCTATTATTCCCTCCTGAAAGGGACAATGGAGCTCTTGTTTGCGCAGCTTTGGTGAGCCCAAAGGAAAAATTGGTCATTATAAGGAGCACAAAAGATTCGCTTCCCATACATTAGTTCGTCCACTGCTTTCCAAACGCAGAGCCGGGTGGATGAGCATAGAAAGTGGGGGAGGAAAAAAAGATGATTTTGTGTCCAAGGCTGGGTGAGCGCATTCGGCAGGAATAAATGGAATGTAGTATCACCTCTCGGCAAACACACCGTCTGCGGGAGGAAGAAATTCTGCTAAATCACCATCCTCCCCCAGCCCGGGCTTTTAACCGTCACTGCGCTGCGTCCCCTTATGTGTGTGTTGGGTCCCAGGAAGACAGAAGCGAGAGAGAGTTCCAGGGAATTGACTTCGTGGAAATTCTGGCGATGACAGAGTAACACAGTAAAACCCCCACAACAAAATGAAAACCCATGTGGATTAAGCTTAGTAAAGCCAACAAGAAGCCCCAGCTGGAGAAGTGGTGTTTTCTGGTCAACTCAAGAAGACAGGTTTTGGTTTTCTCTACTTTTGTACGAGAAAGAAATGGGCATCAAAAGTTGTGGTTTTTATTTTTTATTTTTTAAAGATTTTATTTCTTTATTTGACAGAGATCACAAGTAGGCAGAGAGGCAGGCAGAGAGAGAGAGGAGGAAGCAGGCTCCCTGCCAAGCAGAGAGCCCCATGCAGGGCTCGATCCCAGGACCCTGGGATCATGACCTGAGCTGAAGGCAGAGGCTTTAACCCACTGAGCCACCCAGGTGCCCCGAAAGGTTGTGGTTTTTATATTTAGATTTTATATTTCTATTTTTAAAAGCAGAGGGGGGGAAAAAAAGCTCTCAGTATCTGTTCAAATGAATCCACTCTGAATGGTGACAAAATTCTCTGATATACAAAGGGGGATATTGATTGAGGCTTTATCTTAAAAAGCAATATCAAGGCTATAAAAATACGTGACTTAATGTTATTATTATTATTATTTTAAAGATTTTATTTATTTACTTGACAAACAGAGATCATAAGTAGGCAGAGAGGCAGGCAGAGAGAGAGGAGGAAGCAGGCTCCCTGCCGAGCAGAGAGCCCGACTCCGGGCTCGATCCCAGAACCCTGGGATCATGACCGGAGCCAAAGGCAGAGGCTTTAACCCACTGAGCCACCCAGGTGCCCCCGTGATTTAATGTTATTTTAAACCACACGCAGGTCCTAGTGACAGCTCTACATTCATTCTGAGGACATCCTTGAGAATGAATAAAGCATGTGTTCATTTGTTTTGGGGGTTGGCTACTTTTCCTGATGGAATTGTAGGTTAGTATGTTGGATATTCTCTTGACATTCAACTTTGTGCTGGGTCATAAAGAAAGTCAGTTTTGGAAAAAAAAATTTTAAAACAATAATATTCAGGGGCACCTGGGTGGCTCAGTCATTAAGGGTCTGCCTTCGGCTCAGATCATTGGGATCGAGCCCGGCATCGGGCTCCCTGCTGGTCGGGAAGCCTGCTTCTCCCTCTCCCACTCCCCTTGCTTGTGTTCCCTCTCTTTGTGTCTCTCTCTGTCAAATAAATAAGATCTTTAAAAATTATAATAATAATAACAATATTCAGTGGCATCATTAGTTTTCCTATGGGACTCTGGTGATCTTTTCAGGTTGAAACTGCACTCCTTCCCTTTAAAAAAAAAAAACTGTATTATGGAAAAATATTTCATATATGTGCAAAAGTAGACAGACGAGTATATGGACCTCTGTGTACCCAGCTTTAATAATACCAGCTCACGTCACTCTTATTCCATCCCTGCCCTACCCAGTTTCCATGCCAGCCCCCATTACTAACAAACCGCCAAATGCCATAGTACTTTTATCTGTACACATTTTACAACATATCTCTCCGAGAGGAGGACTATTACTTTTACAGAACCATTACACCAGTATTATACAGTAATTCCTTAATGTCATCAAACGTCCAATCAGTGTTTAAATTTCTGTCTCATAAATGTCATTAGTTTTTACAGTTTGTTTATTTGACATAGGGATCCAAATGAAGTCCAAGAAGTTGCAATTTTAACCTTTAACTTTTTATTCCATTGGTTCTCCCTCTAGCTCTTCCTTAATTCTTGCAATGTATTTATTGAAGAAAAAGCTTGTCTTCATTGTCCTTGGTTTTTGTCTTCTGGCAAAATCATCACCTTGAAATGGCTCTGCTTGTAACTGGAATGGCTCCCAGCGTCACTTTCACAGACTTCATGAAATCTTGCATTCTTTGTAAGATCTATATTTTCACTCTGCCAGTGAGTAAACGTTGGTTCATTTTTAAAGATTTTAAAGATTTTTTTTTTAATTTGATAGAGATCACAAGTAGGCAGAGAAGTGGGGAGCGGGAAGCAGGCTCCCCAACGAGCAGAGAGCCCGATGCGGGGCTCGATCCCAGGACCCTGAGACCATGACCTGAGCCAATGGCAGAGGCTTACCCCACCAGGTGCCCCGAGGTCTTTGTACTCTTAAAATGGAATCCACATTGCTTAGGACAATTGTAGGTTAGTATGTAGGGTATTCTCTTGACAGTTAACTTTGTGCTGGGTCCTAAAGAAAGTAAGCTTTGAAAAAAAATTTAAAAAATAATATTCAGGGGTGCCTGGCTGGCTAAGTCGTTAAGCATCTGCCTTTCGCTCAGGTCATTGGGATCGAGCCCCAATTTGGGCTCCCTGCTCGTTGAGAAGCCTGCTTCTCCCTCTCCCATTCCCCTTGCTTGTGTTCCCTCTCTCTCTGTCTCTCTCTGTCAAATAAATAAAATCTTAAAAAATTAATAATAATAATAACAATATTCAGTGGCATCATTAGTTTTCCTGTGGGACTCTGGTGATCTTTTTAGATTGAAACTGCACTCCTCTTTCTAATTTTTAAAAAAATTTTTAAAAAGATTTTATTTATGTATTTGACAGACAGAGATCACAAGTAGGCAAAGAGACAGGCAGAGAGAGAGGGGGAAGCAGGCTCCCAGGGCTCGATCCTAGGACCTTGAGACCATGACCTGAGCCGAAGGCAAAGGCTTTAACCCACTGAGCCACCCAAGAGCCCCTGTTTTTAAAGATTTTAGAAAAAGAGGGGGCGCGAGCGCATGCGCACACTTGCAACTGAGGGGAGAGGCAAATGGAGAGGAAGAGAGAATCTCAGGCAGATTCCCTGCAGGGCTCGTTCCCACCACCCTGAGATGATGACCTGAGCCGAAAGCAGAGGCTTTAACCCACTGAGCCACCCAGGCGCCCCTGAGGATTTTCATTTTATAATATACTTTGCTTCTCAACCCAAATATACTCCCAACCATGGAGACTTGATTAATAAATTCTTGAAAATTCCCCTCATTCCCTCCCCATGATGAAAAAAAACTAGAAGAAAGCAAACAAAAACATTCACTGTGATTATCTCTGGAGGGTGGGATTCTAGGTAGGTTTTTAAGTTACGATGTCCTATATTTTTCGAGTTTTCTTCAGTGAGCCTGCATTAACTTTATTATTGATATTTTATCATGAAAAATTGGGGGTTTTTTTGCTTATAGAGATGGGAGAAAATCAACTCGTAATCATTTCAAGTGAATTTATCCTTTTTCTTGAATAAGGACAGCTTTATTTGCTCATGGATAAATTTCCACAGAAAAGATGAAGGAAAGATATACTATTACATCACAAATCTTGGCTTTCCTCACCTTGTTTAATTTTCCCTCTTGACAAAGATTAAAAATCTAAATAAAAAGGAAGAAAGGGCTTTAATTCTTTGCCACAAAAGAAATAAACCTTGATAGGCAAGTCTGATTTACACTTCTTGAGAGATTTAAATACTGAGAACAAAAAATGCATTTACGCTTAAGGATGAAGCCTTTTAATTACTTTTAGCCATGAGCTTTTTTCTGTTGCTCCTTTTGTTTCTAAAGGTTTTCTACTGTCTTTGATCACCAGATGATGGAGAGAAAAGGACAAGGAATAGTTTCCTGTTAAAGCAGAGACCTAGAAATTTCTGAGTACCCAGGCCTCTCTCCTCCCACCAATTTCAGAGACCGAGGCTATGGTCAAATCACAGAATGATTTTTTTAAAAAGATTTTATTTTTAGGGAATCTCTACACCCAACAGGGTACTCAAAACCACAACCCCAAGATCAAGAGCCGCGTGCTCTGCCGACTGAGCCAGCCACGTGCCCCCACGGCATGATTTTCTAAACGTGAAGCTTCCTTAATACTCTTACCAATTGTCACTAATTTCCTCCACAATTCTCATTTTCAACTTCCATTTAAATGCAAACACAAAGGGAAAAAGTTCACCTGTGTGTGTGTGTGTGTGTGTATCTATCTCTGTGTGTGTGTTATGTGTGCGTGCGTGCCCACATATACAGGCCAGTTTCCAAAATGCTGGCACAGGAGAGTAAACTTTGAAATGATCACTCTAGGGACGCCTGGGTGGCTCAGCTGGTTAAGCGGCTGCCTTCAGCTCAGGTCATGATCCCAGCGTCCTGGGATCGAGTCCCACATCGGGCTCCTTGCTTGGCGGGGAGCCTGCTTCTCCCTCTGCCTCTGTCTGCCACTCTGCCTGTGCTCGCTCCCTCGCTCTCCCTCTTTCTCTGACAAATAAATAAATAAAATCTTAAAAAATAATAATAATAATAATAAAAGAAATGATCACTCTACTCTGGAACGTCTTATTTTTATTATATTTTGTGGTTGCTACTGTCCTCAAGGTGAGCCTCCTACAAGGGAAATGACTGAGTTCCAAAAACACTAGACAAGAAGGGCTTTCTGTATTTTGACCCCACCTTTCCCTCAATTCTCTTTGTGAAATCAGTTTTTTGGTTTTTTTGTTTTTGTTTTTGTTTTAAGATTTATTTATCCATTTGACAGAGAGAGACACAGCAAGAGAGGGAGCACAAGCAGAGGGAGTGGGAGAGGGAGAAGCTGCCTACGAGGAGCCCAACATAGAACTCCGTCCTAGGGCCCTGGGATCAGGACCCAAGCTGAAGGCAGACGCTTAATGACGGAACCTCAGTTACGTGTTCTTAAAGAAAATAAGATGACGTTCCATAACAGATTTCAAGGGCCTCCTGGCCTTTGAGGTCACACACACCCGGGTGCAGACCCCCTCTGCTGAGATCTGTAGGATGTTGGCCGCACCTCGGGCCTGATCAAAGCCCCAAGTTCTTCGTCTGAGCAAAAGGGATCACGGTCAAGGTGCCCACCGCCATGCCTGAGTTTTATGGGGAAGGGAATTAGGCTGGCGGCCCCGTGGTGGGGAGGGAGTGGGTATTAAAGGCTCTACCTAAAGGAATGGGGACATAGTACACAGTTTTGAAACAGTGTTTCCTTGATGAGGTCTCTCTTTATACTTTAGATGTATTCAGAGCGGCTTGTGGGAGGGTCGAACGGGAAAGCACGCTGTGAAGTTCCCCTAAAGCCACCTCTGATCCCATAACCGATTTGGTGACCATCGAGACGCCGTGTGCGAACCAGCTGGCATGGGATGATGGCTGGTCGCTGTCACCGTTTGTCATTTTATGGTACATTTACATTTCACTGAATGTGCATTAAGAATGCCAAGTATGACCTCTGTGGGGTGTGCATAAACTGAATTGTTTTGAATAGGTTAAAAATTCACATGGTTCAAAACCAAAAGATACACAAGGCACAGAAGAGAATGAAGCCTCCCCACCGCCCAGCGCCCCCAGAAACATCAGTTCTACCCATCTCTTGTTTGAGGTCCTGGAGATACTTTATGCCTATATAATCTAATAGATGTATGTATTTTTTCTTCTCTTTAATATACAAATTGTAGCTTATACTCCAATTTCTGTACATATAAAAAATATACCTTTGTGGGGGTTTTTTTGTTTTGCCTTTTTTTTTAGAGAAAGAGAGTGTGAGGCTAGTGGGGAGAGCCTAAGAGAGAGGGAGATGGACCATCTTAAGGACGAGCCACACGCACAGGGCGGAGCCTGATGCAGGGATCAATCTCACGACCCTGACATCATGACCTGAGCAGAAATCAAGAGTCAGATGCTTAACCGACTGAGCCATCCCGGCTTCCCTATAAACCACATACCCTGATACTTGTTTCATATCAGCACATAGAATCCCCTCACTCCCGTCCAGATGACCATGATTTGTTCTACCATTCTCCTTTTGATGGATATTTAGGGTGTTTGCAATATTTCGCTGTTACATATAACGTTGTATCAGCGACACTTTTCCCATAGGGATTAGGGATTTACACTTGTGTAAGTATTTCTGTGTGTCACACTCCCAGAAGTAGAGTTACGGGTTCAAAGGGTAATCCTGTGTTTGTAAATTTGATGCATGTGAGAGTGGCTGTCTCACCCACTTTTGCAGAGCTGTACATAAGCAAGCTTTGTGATCATCTGTCATGTAAGGAGTGGAAACCAGTATCTCAGTATAGTTTGTTCCATTTCTCTTCCGTTTAAAAGCCATTGGTACTGGTATTGGCTGGCTCAGTCGGTAAAGCATGCAACACTTGTTCTCCGGGTCATGAGTCCAAGCCCCATATTAGACTGTAGAGTTTACTTAAAATAAAAAAATAAAGAGAATACCTTGGAATAAAAAGTTATTTATATCATTCTGGATGTGTGTGTGTGTGGTTTTGTGCGCGTGTATGTACACAGTCCTCCAGTGGATGTGAGCCCCCCGTACTAGCCTCATTTTTTTTGCCAAGTCATTGCCTTAGGAATAGGTAGATGACGCGATTTGGGCCAACAGGTATAAAGGGGAGCCTACCGAGAGGGTTTCAGGGAAGGGTTTTCTTCACCCTTAAAAGAGGGACGAGGTGGGGACTTTTTTTTGAGGCCTACAGACATCACCAGCTCCCTAGGACTCCCGCAACTCTGTGGCCACCTTGGGGTCTGGAGAGGAGACAGAGGAAAAACAGCTAGAAATGGGAGAGTGGGAAGAAGAGAAAAAACCTGGCTTCCAGATTCAACCAAGTCACCACCCCCAGAGACAGCCTAGTGCCAAAGTCCTTAATAGATGATTCATCAAAGCTTATTTAAGCTCTGTTGAATTGGGTTTCCTGTGATTTGTCGCAAAGCTATCCTAACGTCCCAGCTCCTTCAAGCTACTGAAAACTCTAGAAACTTCTCTTCTCCCCGTGGAGTTGAACTGACTATGGCTTTCTGGGAAGGCTCTGAGTATGCAGCAAGGTGAGAAGGGAACTTTATTAGACCTAGTAGTAGGTCAAATAAAAGATTTTAAAAAAACACATCTTTTAAAAGATTTTATTTATTTATTTGACAGACAGAAATCACAAGTAGGCAGAGAGGCAGGCAGAGACAGAGGAGGGTGGGAAGCAGGCTCCCCGCGGAGCAGAGAACCCAATGTGGGGCTCGATCCCAGGACCCTGAGATCATGACCTGAGCTGAAGGCAGAGGCTTTAACCCACTGAGCCACCCAGTGGGCCCTGGTTCTTTTTTTTAAACAAGTAATACATTTTCCTCTTCCAAAGTGTAAAATCTATGAAAGGGTGTATATGGTGAAGCTCCTCCTCGCTTTTCTGCTCCAGCCATACCTTTCCTCCCAGTCCCGTCCTTTCTTGTGTGTCTTTTCTGGAGATATTTTATGCTCTCTTGTCTTCACCCTGGAGCTCAACTTTGCCAGATTTCATATACTTTTTTTCCCTTAAGATTTCATTTATTTATTTATTTATTTATTTTTAAAGATTTTACTTATTTACCCCACAGAGAGACATAGCAAGAGAGGGAACACAAGCAGGGGGAGTGAGAGAGGGAGAAGCAGGCCTCCCATGGAGCAGGGAGCCCGACATGGGGCCTGATCCCGGGACCCTGGGATCATGACCTGAGCCAAAGGCAGACACTTAAGGACTGAGCCACCCAGGTGCCCCAAGATTTTATTTTTAAGTAATTTCTGCACCCAACGTGGGGCTCAAACCCACAACCCTGAGACCAAGAGTCATATATTCTACCTACTGAGCCAGCCAGGCACCCCTCATGTACTTTTCTAACACAAACTCATCTAACACAAAGCACCTAATGCTTAAAAAAAACAATTTTAGGGCCCCTGAGTGACTCAGTTGGTTAAGCAGTTGCCTTCAGCCCAGGTCATGATCTGAGGGTCCAGGGATTGAATCCTGCATCGGGCTCCCTGCTCAGCAGGGAGTCTGCTTCTCCTTCCCCCCCTGCCCCTGCCCCCTGCTCATGTTTTCTCTCTTTCTCTCTCTCTCATGCTCTCTCTCTTTCAAACAAATAGATAAAACTTCTAAAAAATAAAATAAAATGTTTATTTTATTATTTTTAAAATTAAAGAGTAGTGGACTTACAATATCATTTATTCCAGGTGTACAGCATAGTGACTCCACATCTATATGCATTACAAAATGCTCACCACCATAAGTCTTGTTACTGTAATGTGTCACCATATGAAGTTATTACAATATTATTGACTATATTCCTTGTGTTGTGCTTTACGTCCCAGTGACTTATTTCTTTTATAACTGGAAGTTGGTACTTCTTTTTTTTTTTTTAAGATTTTATTTATTTATTTGTCAGAGAGAGAGAGCAAGCGAGTGAGCACATAAGCAGGCAGAGTGGCAGACAGAGGCAAAGAGAGAAGCAGGCTCCCCGCTGAGGAAGGAGCCCCATGTGGGACTCGATCCCAGGACCCTGGGCCAAAGGCAGCACCTTAACCAACTGAGCCACCCAGGGATCCCTGGAAATTGGTACTTTTTTTTTTTTTTAGAAATGTTAGTATTCTTTTTTTTTTTTTTTTTTAATTTATTTATTTGTCAGAGAGAGAGGGAGAGAGAGAGAGAGCACAGGCAGACAGAGTGGCAGGCAGAGGCAGAGGGAGAAGCAGGCTCCCTGCCGAGCAAGGAGCCCGATGTGGGACTCGATCCCAGGACGCTGGGATCATGACCCGAGCCAAAGGCAGCTGCTTAACCAACTGAGCCACCCAGGCGTCCCAAATTGGTACTTCTTAATCCCCTTCACCTAAGAAACAATTTTAGGGGTCCCCGGCTGGCTCACTCAGAAGAGCACGTGACTCTAAATCTTGGGGTTGTGAGATCAAGCCCCATGTTGAGTGTAGAGATTACTTAAATACATAAAACTTAATAAATAAATAACCATTTTAAGGGGAAGAATTCCTTGCTGGTGGCTAAAAATGATCAGCTGCAGAAAGTTAATAGTGGGGACGCCTGGGTGGCTCAGTGGGTTAAAGCCTCTGCCTTCGACTCAGGTCATGATCCCAGGGTATGGGATCGAGCCCTATATCGGGCTCTCTGCTCAGCAGAGCCTGCTTCCCCCTCCCTCTCTGCCTGCCTCTCTGCGTACTTGTGATCTCTGTCTGTCAAATAAATAACAAAATAAAAAATCTTTAAAAAAAATACGTAAAACAACAAAGATGCTTTAGGAGGCAACTTTTTTTTTTAAATAAATCTTTAAAAATTAAATAAATCTTAAAAAGAAAGAAAGAAAGAAAGAAAGAAAGAAAGAAAGAAAGAAAGAAAGAAAGTTAGTTAATAGTGAAAAACAAGGCTGCCTTGCCCCCAGGTCTGGGTCTCCAAGAAAAAGCACTTTCATTTCTCCTGGTTGTAATTGTTCCAGTTCTTACCTCTGAAATCTGAGTGTCAGATTTACACCCCCTGCTTGTGGAGGGTCAGCTGTAGAATTTCATGTCTTGACTTCCTGCTTCCTCCTTCCCCCCACTCCCTGCATAGATAGAGGTATTTCACTGTTCTTGTTTGTTCCCCCAAGTATCTTTTTCAGAAAGATACAACATAACTATTTTCTAGCCATTTAGGTGGTGAGGATGATCAATGTGTTGAATGAAAAGCAGTGCTTTTTCAAGTGGTTCTGATCTGTAGGAATGCTTTGGGGGAAAAAATAACTCACTTCTTATGTTTAAATCATGTGGGCACCTACATTGTTGGGTTGAGCAGCTATGTAGTTACAAACCAAATTTGAATAGACTCTTTTTTGCTTGAGGGTTTGAGAGATGACGACACTCTTGGATTACCATTGAGTGTGCATCTGTGTCCCCGGCTTTTGTGCTCTTGTGAATAGGTAGCCCTACAGATCAAAGTCGAAAGAGTTGTTATTGTAGTCTGAAACCATATCTTTATTTATTCATTCAACAAACACCAGGAAGAGCCAGGAGCTCACGATCCCAGGATAAGGAGAACTCAACTGCTTAATGAACACAGGGTTTTCTTTTGGATCGATGCAAACGTTCTGGGGGGCGCCCGCCTGGCTCACTCAATGCAACACTTGACTCTATATCTCAGGGTTGTGAGTTCGGCTCCATGTCAGGTGTAGAGATTACTTGAAAATAAAAATCTTTAAAAATACATCAATTCACGAATTCATTAATAAAATAATGTTCTGGAACTAAATACAGATGGGGGTTACACAGCATTGTGAATGTAGTAAATACCACTGAATTGTTCACTTTAAAATGGTTAATTTTCGGAGTGCCTGGGTGGCTCGGTCGTTAAGTGCCTGCCTTCTGCTAGGATCATGATCCTAGGGTACTGGGATGGAGACCTGCATCGGGCTCCCTGCTGGGCAGGAAGCCTGCTTCTCCCTCTCCCACTCCCCTTGCTTGCGTTCCCTCTCTTACTATGTCTGTCTCTGACAAACAAATAAATTAAATCTTTAAAATAAAATAAAATGGTTAATTCTCTGTACATTTCAGGGGAGGGAGGAAGGGTTCTGTGGTAAAACAGCTTAGAGAAACATTGTATCATGTAGCCATCTTAGATCTGTACATTATATCTGTCATATCAAAGCATCTGAGAGGTCTTACAGCAGAAGTCTCTTAACTTCCTCTAACCCAAGGTTTCAGCATAATCCCACCCTAGAGCTCCTTTCAATACCTGTTAACATTCTTTGGAAACCACTTTGGGAGACGCTTTTAGGGAAATTTATTTATTGCCGTGAAAGGTATTTATGATAGTTTAATGCACAAGGCAGCGACAACATGGTTTAAACAGTGCGATCAACTCTTTTGCAAAAATATGTACGTGTGCTCAGGCGTGGAAAATAAATTGACAATTTATACCAACACTAGGTATCTTGGGACGCCTGGGTGGCTCAGTCAGTTAAGTGTCTGCCTTCAGCTCAGGTCATGATCCCAGCATTCTGGGATTGAGTCCCACATCGGGGTCCCTGCCCAAGGGGGAGCCTGCTTCTCTGCCTGTCACTCCCCCTGCTTCTACTACCTCTCTCTGACAAATCAATAAATACAATTTTTAAAAATATTTTTAAAAAACAGTACGTATCTCTTTCATCTTCTAAGAATTAGGGTTTTTTTTTCCTTTTATCTGTATTTTAAATTTTGTCTGCAAGAGTATGTATTTTTTTTAAATTTTATTTATTTATTTTCAGAGAGAGAGAGCGAGCACAGGCAGACAGAGTGGCAGGCAGAGGCAGAAAGAGAGAAGCAGGTTCCCTGCCGAGCAAGGAGCCCGATGTGGGACTCGATCCCAGGATGCTGGGATCATGACCTGAGCCAAAGGCAGCTGCTTAACCAACTGAGCCACCCAGGAGTCCCTGCAAGAGTATGTATTACTTGTGTGATTACAGCTTTTTTATAAAAGAACTCTACATTTACATTTATTTTGCCTTGTCCTACCTACAAAAGAAAAAAAAAATCCTAATTTTTGTCCTTACATTGTCGCAGGCTTTATAAATTGGGTTGGGTCATTAAAATAGCAGAGAAGGGGACACTTGGGTGGCTCAGTCGGTTAAGCATCCAACTCTTGATTTTGGCTCAGGTCATGGTCTCAGGGTTGTGAGATCAAGCCCTAAACTGGGCTCTGTGCTCAGCAGGGAGCCTGCTTGAGATTCTTCCCCTTCCTGTACTCCTCCCTACTCTCTCTCTCAAAATAAATAAATAAATCTTGAAAGGTAGGAGGGAAGGAAGGAAGGAAGAGAAAAGGAAAGAAAAGAAAGAAGGGAAGAAAGAAAGGAAAAGAACTCACCGTTTTGAGTTCCAGCCCTACATGGGGCTTTGCGTTGGGCATGGAGCCTACTTTAAAAACAAAAAAAAAGGGGGGGGGCGCCTGGGTGGCTCAGTGGGCTAAAGCCTCTGCTTTCAGCTCAGGTCATGGTCTCAGGGTCCTGGAATCAAGCCCCGAATCAGTGCTCCATCCCAGGACCCTGAGACCATGACCTGAGCTGAAAGCAGAGGCTTTAACCCACTGAGCCACCCAGACACCCCTGTTGTTACAACTCTTATTTCCTTCTTTGACCTGGGGCCTCCTTCTTATCAGGACCCCCCCACCCACCCTGGTGATTATGTTGGATCCACCAGCACAATCAGGATCCCTTTTGAATCTCAAGTCCTTAATTTAAGCACATCTGCAAAGCCCCTTTCGTCATGTAGGGTGACATATAGACAAGTTTCAGAGACTTGGATGTGGACTTCTTAGGGATGCGTATTACTCAGCCTACCACAGTCTCTATCATTTCTTTGGAGCCTCCTGCTCTGCCAAGCTCTATAAATTTCTTCCCCCCAACTCTACTCCTCTTTCCTCCCTAGTGATCCCATGAGACTTCTCCCCTTCCCCACCTGTCTTGCCAGAGCTCTGTTTCCAACGAGGACCTGCCAGCTTCCGTTGGTCCCTCCACCCTGACCCTGCCTTCTCCCTGTGCACACAGCCCCACTGCAGGGCACGGTTGTTCTCTTGATCTGGCTGCTTTTCTTATAGAATATTCTGATTACAATAGTCAGTGCTAAGTTATTCATTGCATTCTCCACATGCAGTGCTGAGTCCTTCGTTATTTATTGGTCATGTTACTGATTATCATCCAAAAGAGCATATTCACTATAAATCATTTCAGTGATGGTGATGATGTCTTGAGTTTCCATCCTGGAGCAGTATAAAGAGTGCTTGAGAGCACAGATACCCAAGCTATGCTCCCTGGGTTCAAATCCCAGCTCCCTAAATTACTAGCCGTGTGACCTCTCTCAGCCTCGTATTACCTCTGCTTACTCACCAGCTAAAAGGTGATCGAAAAATATCTATGCCTTCAGGTTGTTTTGAGGAGTAAGTAAGATAAAGGATGTAGCATGTCTTGCACACAGTAGGTCCACAGAGTCTTTAAATACCCTTCTCCTTAGAGATCAGTATACCAGGCCAAGCCTTCCCTTAAAGTGCTTACAGCCAGTGCCAAACTATGAGATAGTCTCTTTATTTCCTTTTTCACAGATGAAAGGGCTTTGTGATGATTTACTGAAAAGAGTAAAAGCAGTGACGGGCCCCTGGGTCAAGCATCTGCCTTCAGCCCAGGTCATGATCCCAAGGTCCAGGGATCCAGCCCCATGTCGGGCTCCCTGCTCAGAGGAGAGCCTGCTTCTTTCTCTCCCTCTGCCCCTTCCCCCTGCTCGTGCGCATGCTCTCTCTCTCTCTCTCTCTCTCTCGCTCTCGCTCTCGCTCTCTATCTCTGTATCTCTCTCAAATGAATAAACAAAATCCTTTTTTTAAAAAGCAGCAAGTGAAGAACTTGTCTGGGGCAAAAATTAAGTACAGATCCACATATATGTATGTCCATGTATGTGTTTCTAAGTTTGGAGGAAAAAGTAAACTGTAGAAAAGCATGATGAATAAAATAACAAGTACTGTTAGCAGTAATGTATGGTCACATTTTTGAAAAAAGTTAAGCTCCAAATGGGCACCTGGGTGGCCCCATGGGCTTAGTGTCTAACTCTTGATTTCCATTCCGGTCTTGATCTCACAGTTGTGAGTTCCAGCCCTACGTGGGTGGGGCTTTGCGCTGGGCACGGAGCCTACTTTAAAAACAAAAAATTAAGTTGCAAGAAGTCCCCCTCAAAACGAACAGCTTCCGTCTGAAGAGAATCACTCTTAGCATTCTGACAGCCTCCAATCACACAAACACGATCTTATGCTGAGCATATGAGTTTCGTTTCGCTGGATACATCCTGTGTCTACATTCTGCTCTTCTCCCTGCGTCTTTAGTGTCAATAGCATGGCATGGTCATCTTTTACAAATCACTTTGTGTGTATTTGTTTTTTCCCTTACAAACTAAGAGATGCCCTCCTAAATTTTTTATTCTGACGTAATTATAGATCACAAGAAGTGTAAAAATAGTACAAAAAGGTCCCATCCCCTAGCTTCCCCCAATGGCAACATCCCACATAACCACAGATCATTGATCAAAACCAGGAAACTGACACTGGCATAATACGGTTAGAGACTACAGACCTTACTCAGAGTTCACCAGTTTTTTTGTTTTTTTTTAAGTTTATTTATTTATCAGAGAGAGAGGGAGAGAGCGAGCGAGCGAGCACAGGCAGACAGAGTGGCAGGCAGAGGCAGAGGGAGAAGCAGGCTCCCTGCCGAGCAAGGAGCCCGATGTGGGACTCGATCCCAGGACGCTGGGATCATGACCTGAGCTGAAGGCAGCCGCTTAACCAACTGAGCCACCCAGGCGTCCCAAGTTCACCAGTTTTTTACATGCACTCATTTTTGGAGTTTTGTTTTGTTTTGTTTTTTTAGATTTTATTTTTATTTATTTGTCCGAGAGAGAGGGGAGAGAGCGAGCGAGCACAGGCAGAGACAGAGGGAGAAGCAGGCTCCCTGCAGAGCAAGGAGCCCGATGTGGGACTCGATCCCAGGCCACTGGGATCATGACCTGAGCCGAAGGCAGCCGCTTAACCCACTGAGCGACCCAGGCGTCCCCTCATTTTTGTTTTTTAATATGTCTTTATGTGTCCATCAATGACATTTTTATCCCTCATGGCCTTTTTAAAAATGTAATCCGAACACCTGGCTCAGTCAGAGGACCATGCAACTCTTGGTCCTGGGGTTGTGAGTTAGAGCCCCATGTTGGGTGTAGAGATTACTTAAAATAAAAAGCATATATATGTTTAATGTTTAGGGTTTTTTTTTAAGATTAATTTATTTATTTTAGAGAGAGAGAGCAAGCACATGAGCAGGGGGAGGGGCAGAGGAAGAGGGAGACAGAATCCTTAGGCAGACTCCCCGCTGAGCGCAGACCTGAGATCATGACCTGAGCAGAAATCAAGAGTCAGGCACTTAACCAGGTATGTCACCCAGGTGCCCTGATCGTGTTTTTTCAAAAAGCCATGAAGAGATAAAAATGTCATAAAAATAAAAAATCTTTTCAAAAAACTCAATCAGGGATGCCTGGATGGCTCAGATGGTTAAGCATCTGCCTTCAGCTTGGGTCATGATCCCGGGATCCTGGATCCAGGGTCCCTGCTCCGCAAGGAGCCTGCTTCTCCCTCTGCCTGCCGCTTCCCCTGCCTGTGCTCTTTCTCAGACCATAAAAAAAAATAAATAAATAAAATCTTAAAATAAATAAATAAATTTAAAGATGCAGTCAACCCAGAAATAGAAAACAAAGAATATTCAAACCCAGTGTATTTGTGGTTATTTCCCCCAGGTTATTTTCTCCGTATGTAGGCTGATCTTTGAAGCAGTAACAACAGAAAGGATCCTCTGATCTGTATAACATATTTAACGTTGCCTTTTTAAAAAATCGTGGGCATCTTGCCCTGTCAGAACCGATTTAGACCTATTGCCGTGTGCAAATGTTTAGGACAAAACCACTTTATACTGTAACTATTGACTTCCCTTGGAAGTAATAGCCCAATTATTCCCAGGCTCTAAACCTCTTTGGAAACCGCGATGTGCCCCCATTGTCAGAAGATCAGAACCTGAGCTGGCACAAAGGAGAGGAAACGCTTCCTTCTAGACCCGCGCAGCCCCTCGTTCATCTTCCCATGGCCCTGGCCGTGTGTGCCGCTCTCACACCTGCTCAGGCCTGAATTACTGTTAACATTTACTAAACATTTTTATGAGACCTCCCCCTTAACAACTCTCCGTGAAAGCATTCTGCGCCCCCGCCCCGCCAACAGCCAGGCTTCCCTTCCCCACACCAGCGCATCTTAGTCCGAGTTTGATGGGAACCGTCCCATTTCTGTTCTTTCTGAGTTTGGCATAAATATTTCTCGCAGCTCATAAACACCTGGGCCACTTTACCAGCATCGTGAAAAGATGTTTATGACCCAAATATGAAAACTTGTTGAGAATGAACGCTGAGGCACACGGGCTATGTCATTCTTGGAAAGCTAAGAAGAAGATAGAGGCGGGGCCCCTAGGTGAAACTGCAGGGCTGCTGGATCTACCTGCTCGGAGCTTAGAGCTCCGGCTGGGATTCGGTCTCTCTGCAGCTTTTCGAGGTAAGCAGGCAGCCCTGCGGTTGCCAAGGGTTATCAGCTTCCTGTTGGAGTGTTTTTCACAGCATTATTCTGTTGCAAAGTGAATGAGGCCAAAGAAAATCAGAAAAGAGATTTTGGAGCAGGGTGGTTCATAAAAATCCATTTTGTCACTCGACAGCCCTCCCCCGCCCCAGCTTCCTTTTCCAGGGCCCTGAGTCCCTTTGTATTATTGACAGATGCCATTTGCTCTTTTACGATGTGATAATAAAAACCTTCAGCCTTGCTCAGTGTTATTCCTTTCCTCCCCCGACCAGGAGGGAGCCAAATGGCTTGTAGTCCCCGCCACAGGCGGTTTTTCATTAGACAACTTTACAATGAACAACATTCGAATGACACTTCAGAAAAGGAGCCGAATCTGGTCCGGGAAAGAGATTTCTGCAGAAATTTCTATGGAAACTGTAGGCAGTCTGATGGACCCAGACATCGTTGTGTTTGTAAACGGACCCAGATTTTATACAAATAAAGAAGAGTGAGTGCCGAGCAAGGATGAATTGGTACCACCTACAAACTGTGCGGCGCTCGGCGTACACAGGACGGTCCTCTCATTTTTGCTGTTCGGGCATTTGTATAAAACAAGGCATTTAAGCAATAGTCGCTGAACTCCTATCAACTTGTAATCCGTCGTTCGGTTTCTCGTACAAAAACATTTCCTTAGATTTCCTAGCATTAATTTGTACCTGGTGTTGGATGTGGAAGCTCGTTTAAAATGCACTTCAAGGGGATGCCTGTTAGGTGTCTGCCTTCGGCTCGGGTCGTGATCCCAGTGTCCTGGGATCGAGTCCCATAAAAATTTTTTTTTTAATGCACTTCAAGGGTCCATAGTTTCTTATTCCGCAAATCTATGTTTTATACATTTTCATGATTCATCAATCATTTTCAAACTTAAATTTTATTTATTTATTTATTTGGCCAGCAATTCTCCCTATTTTTTTCTTAAAATATATTATTATTAGGGGTGCCTGGGTGGCTCAGTCAGTAAAGGGTCTGCCTTCCTCTCAGGTCATGATCCCTGGGTCCCGGGACGGAGTCCCGCATGGGGCTCCCTGCTCAGTGGGGAGTCTGCTTCTCCCTCTCCCTCTGCCTGCTGCTCCCCCTGTTTGTACCCTCTCTTCCTCTCTGTCAAATAAATGAATAAAATCTTAAAGAGAAAAATATTTTAAAAATATATAGAGACATATATATATTATTATTATTATTAGTGCTTCTTAGTGGTTCAAGCCATTAATTAATTAAACCTACTAGTTTAAAACGAGGCCATATTACACAGTTGTGACTCAAACTGTTCCATCCCTATATACGCCGTAAGCCATAAATGAGAGGTGTTGGTAAACAACAGATGTCTTCAAAAGGACATAGACACATTTCTCTGCTGTTTTAGCATTAACTCTCTAGAGTCCGGACAGAAGTATTTTTGTGGATCACCGGTTCCTGTGTATGTTTCCTGAAATGTTCGATCTATAAACAAACCTATGTGAGACGTGATCTTGGTTGAAAAGCACGAATGTGATTCACCATATTCTACATATTATATCATTTGTGAGTTTTTTTTTCTGAACCATAAATATAGATATCTCAGTAATAGGTTTGTAATTCAGTCTTTTTAAAAAGTGTTGATTTCTATTATTTGGTAATAATAATAGCTAAAATTATTGAGCATGCAGTCTATGCCCACGTGATTCTAAACCCTGCCTGACCATGAACTCATTTTGTCCCCATCATCAACTGATAAATATTCTGAATATCCTTGTTCTACAGGGAAAATTGAGGAAGTAGGCAGTTACGTGGCAGAGAAAATTTACCAATGGCCCAATTAATGATGAGGTTGGTGCCAGTCTTTCTCCCAGTGAGGTGGTGATTGTCCTTGCACATCTCTTTTACACACCCCGGTCTGGTTTTTTAGGCTTCCATGCTAGGTATCAAGTTACCATGTCAAAAGCCAGGTGTCTTGTTCATATTGGAAGGTCTTACTGCCAAGTTAGTTAGGGTACTGGCTATTCTTCCTGCTTTTAGCTGACATCGCCATTTCTTTAGATAGATGATGCATGGATGGATGGATGGATGGGTGGATGGGTGGTCCGTCAGGTAGATAGAACCCCTTTTCTTTTTCTTTTTCTTTTAGGATTTTATTTATTTGAGAGAGAATGCGAGAGAGATCACAAGCAGGGGGAGAAGGGTAGAAGGAAAAGCAGACTCTCGCTGAACAGGGAGCCTGATGTGGGACTAAATCCCAGGACCCTGGGATCATGACCTGAGCGGAAGGCAGAGGCTTAACCAACTGAGCCACCCAGGTGTCCACGAACCCATTCTCTAAGAGTTTCTGAATTAACAACATTCATGCTGGTTTTCACCACCACCCCAAATGGAGAGGCTCCCCTAAAGGATTGGGATAGTTTTCCCAAAATTTGGGGGTATTAATCTCAGCTCTTTCTCATTTCATCTCCACTCTGTTAGCAGGTTCCAGAAACTTCTAAAATTCCATTGTTTCGTTCTTTCTCTCTCTCTCTCATTTTCTTTCTTTCTTTTTTTTTTTTTGGTCATAAATTCATCTGAGAGGTAACACAGGCCAAATGGTGAGTCCCAAGAGTACCCAGACTGGAAACAAGGAGCGACTCCACAAGTTTTAAGCAAAAGTTGTTCCTTGGAAAAACACTTGGTCGTCAACATTCCCGGAACCCTCTCCCCTTGTGCAGTGAGCACAGAGCAGAAGCCAACAGCTTTTACTTCCAAAAAACAGATCAATCCAAATGAAACGGGGCCTTCAAAATTCATAGTTCAACACTTACAAAATCTGATTGTGAACAAGGAGGCTCTCGGTGTCTGCACACCTTCATCCTCAAAGAGACAGAAATGCACTTTAGCAATTCCTGATGACCACGGGCAGCCCTGTCATCTGTGAGCTGGAAGATCAAAGGCTCGACTCCAGGACGGGAAATGGGGAGAATTAGTGTCCCACTAGGAGCCTCTCACCCCGCCGTAAGCCTGGTGATTCTTCTTATGATCATGAGCTATTTGACTCTTAATTTGGGGTTTCATTAAGGACATATCCACACTCGAATAAGGGAAGTTTGCAGTTTCTTTTGAAGTCCAGCTGTTAGAATGAATTGTGATTCAGAACTGTCCCTATTTGCAAAGTCCGTAACTTTGTGCCTGATACACAGTCAACCCTTCGTAACTTTGGCCGTTAAACTTTTATTCTTAAAATAACTTAATGGCAAAATTATTTGCATGGTTCCAATGAATTGATCTTATCCTGCTTTGCTGGGGTGCTTTAGAAATTTCTAGAATCAAGTCTGGCACATAGAGGGGCAACAGATTTTTGCTGTAGGACTAACTCGAACACTCGTGGTGAAACGTGGAGCTGGTTCATTAACCCCTGGGAAGCTGGCTGAGACTCTAGTTGCCTAAGGTCAATTGAAACCCGGCCTTTGTAAAGAAGTTTCTTGTGGAGTGCCTGGGTGGCTCAGTTGGTTAAGTGGCTGCTGTCGGCTCAGGTTATGGTCCTGGAGTCCCAGGATCCAGTCCTGCATCCGGCTCCCTGATGGGGGGGGTGGGGAGTCCGATCTTCCCTGTTCTCATGCTCTCGCTCTCAAACTAATAATGATTTTTTTTTAATCTTTAAGAAGCCTGTCCTGCCTTTACTTTTCTCTCCTCCTGAATTTATAAGGCTGAGCAACAGAATTAACTGAAGTTTCTGTTCCCTTCCTAGTGCAGCCAGTAAGTGGAAGAGATGGCTTGGCACATGTCAGAGAGAGTCAAGCTTAGCCTGGTTGGAAACCCACAGACTCAGAAGCCCCGCAGACTGGGACTCCAGCCCAAACCCTGACACTTGGGGCTCTGTGATCCTAGGCAGATCGCTTTACCTGTCTGAGCATCACAGTCCTTACGGGATTAAATAAAATACTATCTGTAAAGAATCTACACCCTGGATGTGGAAACACAGCTCTCTGTAGCCCACCAGGTCCACAAAAATGTGCATGTCCCCAGCCCCAGACCTGTGTCTATGTAATATTACGTGGCAAAGGGCAATTAAGGCAGCAGATGGAAAGAAGGTTGCTTCTCACCTGACCTGAGATGGGAGGTTATTTTGGATCAATCCAGTATAACACACTGTTTTATATTATAAGAGTTTTCTGTTTGGTATGTAGCAGGAGTCAGCAATTTTTTTTTTTCTATAAAGGACCAGATAGTAAATATTTTCAGCTTTGGCATTGCCTCAAGCAACCATTCCTGCTAAAAAAACTGGATAGTCTTTTTTTTTTTAACTTCACTATTAAAATGTAAAAACCATTCTCAGCTCATTGGCAGTAACAAAACCAACAAGGAGGCCTGATGTGGCCGGCAGACTCCTGCTACAGACAAAGGTAACATATTTATTTTATTTCCAAAAAGAGGCTAATGCCATATATATACAGATTTTTACCCTTCTTCTTATGGTAAGTTTTTAACAACACTATGTTGATGATCGCATCATATTTTCTCATAAGAAATGTAAAATGTTTGTTTCTAGCTCTCACCGTTCTTTTTTAAGTGCTGTAAATAATGTGCTAAACACCTTTGAACATCCATCTTCATCCCTATCTGTGGTTATTTCTGAGGATTACTTCCCGGAAATAGAATTACTCCTTCTTTATCCTTTTGGCCCAAGGCCTTTGGAAAGGTTAAGGGAATGAGATTTTGGCAAGGAAAGCAAACCCTTAATGGGGAGGAGAGTGTGGAGGGAAAGAGCTAGTCGAGGAGGGTTCTGGCTCACCAGCTGGTACCATGTTCAAATCTAACCCTGCCACTTGCTAGCTGTGTGACCTCGTGCCTGCTACTTAACCCCTCCTGGCCTGCTTCCTCATCTGTAAAATGGGGATAAAAATAGAGCCCACGTGGGGCACCTGGGTGGCTCAGTCCAGTAAGCGTCTGACTCTTGATTTCGCTGGGGGTCACGCTCTCGGGTGAGGGAATTGAGCCCCAGGTGGGGCTTCGAGCTCAGCAAGGAGTCTGCTGGAGATTCTCTCTCTCTCCCTCTCCCTCTGTCCCTCCCTCTGCTCATGCACACATGCACACACTCTCTCTCAAATTAAAAAAAGGGGGGGCACCTTGGTGGCTCAGTGGGTTAAAGCCTCTGCCTTTGGCTCAAGTCATGATCCCAGGGTCCTGGGATTGAGCCCCGCATCGGGCTCTCTGCTCGGCGGGGAGCCTGCTTCCTCCTCTCTCTCTGCCTGCCTCTCTGCCTACCTGTGATCTCTGTCAAATGAATAAATAATATCTTAAAAAAAAAAAGACCCCCCCTTCCTGAGATCCCACACACACCTGGCTAACAGGAACTGCTCAATAAAAAATTACTTTGATCGTTCTTGTCACCAGGACTACTACTCAGCTTGAATAAGACCCCAACAGGGATTTGAACTTGGGGTGTGCTTGACTGACTCCCAACACTCTACTTTTTTAACTCTAGAATTTAATTAGGGGCACTGGGTGGCTCTGTGGGTTAAGCACCTGCCTTCTGCAGAACGTGAATGTAGGCAATGAGCCATATCGGTATGAATGACGCCGGTGACTGTCACCAGTGGGCCTCAGAGATGTTTCCCATACCTGTTGCCGCAGACATCTGGAGCTATCACTTACGCTCATCACCACTTTGAACTTGAAATAGTTCTTAGACTCACCACTAGATGTTGAATGAACAAAGCAGCACATACATTACTGTGTCACAAAATTTTAAAAAATATCTTGATAATCGCTTTCCAGTGTGATTGATTTCCTTTGTGTTTTAATCTATGCATTTAGAAACATAACTCTGAGAGGGGGTCGATGGGTTTCACCAGACTTTCAAAGGGGTCCACATTGCAAGGGGTCCACAAGAAGTTCCAAGTGCCTGGCCCAGAGCCTTGCTTTAACCAGTACACCCCGCAGATCTGACGGGCAGGGGCACTGAAAAATTTAACCGCTACACCCCGCAGATCTGACGGGCGGGGGCACTGAAAAACAGCAGAGGACGGATCATACCGCTGTTACTGGTCATCCCACATGGTGATACTAGCTGACTTCCTATTTATGCATGTTTGCGTTTCTGAAACCGTTACAGTCATCCTGAGAAAACAGAGCTCTGTAAAGAAGCAACCCCTTTTCTCTAGGCTCGAGAGATGGCCCTGCCAGATTATCAGAGACCACGTAGGCACTGATGACCTCAATCCCAAATTAAAGCCGCTATGGAGGCCTGACTTTATGTGATTTAATGAGACCCGGTTAATCATATTTGTCAAACATGAACTTCGACAAAAGCGAGGGGCCATCCCTGCCCACCAGACGCCCAGGGAGAGAGCAAGCTGCTATGGCATGTGCCCGCACCATCCAAGGGGGTCCTACTTTTGCCCTGACTCATCTCTACCATTTCACAGATGCAACTCCGGCTGAAGGATGATGGCTAAAGATAAGGCCTTCCTCTTGACGCCATCCTGTGAATTAGCCTGGTGCACCCGGGCTCTTTCCAGCGCTTTCTCTCTCCAAATGGCAACCGTTTTTCAGCTCTCTGCAGGCAGTTTTTGTGGTCGTGCAATACTCAAACAGGACGCTGAGCACCAGTGACAATGGGCGGGAATCCCTGGCCCGTGGTGGCGGGCACTGGGAACGCGGAGTGGGGAGAAGAGAGCCGTGGAGGAGAAACAGGGACCCCTGGACTGAATAGCTGTGTCCCTAAGCAGATCAGTGGTCCATCCTACTCAGCTTCAGGGAGGACGTGAAGTTGGGATTTCTAAATCCTGCCGGAATAAAGTTAGAGCATCCCTATCAGGAGGACCATGATCGAAACCCACAGCCCCAGATCCGTTGCCCAGAGAGGCTTTGCTGGCCAGTTTCCAAGCTAGTCCTCTCTCCCCTCTGACACCGAACACATCTATTCATAACCGCGTATACTGCACCGCATTACCTTGCCTTAGTGCCTCTCCCCAAGGCTTCCGCGCTGAGCTGTCCATTCCTCCAGGGCACAGGCTGTGTTGGGGGCGGGGAGTTTGTTACCATGGATACAAGCAGGGGTTGGAATTCTGCCTCAGCCACTCCCTGTTTGTGTGATCTTGGGGAAGTCCCCTCTCTCTAAGCCTTTATTTCGTCCTCCGTGGAATGGGTAGTCGGTGGTTTGACTCATAAGTGTCAAGGTCCTACTTATGTGCCAGGAACCCTTCTAGATGAGGAGGATGGAAAACTGACAGAAGCAACTGTCCAGCTGAAGCAAGTGCTCTAGTGGGAGGAGGGGTGACAGGCAGGGACAGGCAGTAAACAAGCACATAATATAGTGATAATAGCCATGCACTTTGCATGGGCTTTCAGGAGGGTTCTCTGAGATGATGCATTTAAAGGTTCTTAGCTTGGGACGCCTGGGTGGCTCAATTGGTTAAGCGGCTGCCTTCGGCTCAGGTCATGATCCCAGCGTCCTGGGATCGAGTCCCACATCGGGCTCCTTGCTCAGCAGGAGCCTGCTTCTCCCTCTGCCTCTGTCTGCCTGTGCTCTCTCTCTCTCTCTGACAAATAAATAAATAAAATCTTAAAAAAAATAATAAAAATAAAGGTTCTTAGCTTAAGGGGCGCCTGGGTGGCTCAGTGGGTTGGGCCTCTGCTTCGGCTCGAGTCATGATCTCGGGGTCCTGGGATCGAGCCCCGCGTGGGGCTCTCTGCTCAGCGGGGAGCCTGCTTCCCTTCCTCTCTCTCTCTGCCTGCCTCTCTGCCTCCTTGTGATCTCTGTCTGTCAAATAAATAAATAAAATCTTTAAAAAAAAAAAAAAAAGGTTCTTAGCTTAAGACTTGGTTCATGATAAATGCCAGCAAATGACAGTACTGATTATCTTCTTTCAGAAACCATTCCCGATCTCCGTTACAAGCCCATCCCAGGCCTGGCTCTGGGCCCTCTGTCTTGTTCCAACAATGCGTCTTGTACACGACCTAATCATGGCACTTACAGTGTTGTGTGAAAGTTGTTGTCTTAGATGCAGACAGGGTCCATGGTGACTTCACTTACCTGAAACATGAACACCAGATTCTGTTCGTGTTTATATGTTCAGCATCTCACCCAGTGCCTGATCCATGCTTGGTCCTAAATAAATGCTTATGGGATCAAGCGGAGATCAAAACTAGAGAAAATGCCAAGACCTCAAATGACATTGTTTAAAAATCTGTCTCAGGGTACCTGGCTGACTCAGATGGTAGAACAAGTGACTCTTGCTCTCAAGGTTGTAGGTTCGAGCCCCATGTTGGGTGTAGAGATTACTTAAAAAAAAAAAAAATCTTTAAAAAGTTTTAAAAAACCTGTCTCAGGCTTATGCTGAAAGAGTCTCGTAGTATTCAGCCACCAGACGGCGTCTGATGACCCTCGCTTCTTCATGTTAATGCCCTTGTGGAACCAATAGAAGACAGAGGACACGACAGTGTGTGAATTCCCTGATAAGGTCATAGGAGGCATTGTAGCTTCTGCATGGCTCTCTCTCTCGGATCACCTGCTCTGAGGGAAGTTGGCTGCCATGCCATGAGGATGGTAACCAGCTCTATGAAGATGCCCACATGGTGAGGAACTAAGCCCTCCCACCAACACACAGGACCCACTTGTCAACCACGCGGAGCCGCCATTTTGAAAACAGATCCTCCAGCCCTAGCTAAGCCTTCAGATGCCTGCCGCCCTGGCCAACTACTTATCTGTTAAGTTCACCCCACTAACCCACTCCTGAATTCATAGGCAGCCCACAAAAATGTTAAAAGAAATGTACTGGCATTCTTCAGCTTGGACTGAAATGAGCAGAGACGGTACAAAATGAAGAGAGACCTTTGACCCCTCAAAGCTCTACAGGCAGGAAGCAGGCGGCAAAAGTACTCCACTACAAGCAGGAGCTACCTTTCATGAGAAAAGAAAAATGACTCCGAGTATATAGATACATGAGTCCAGAGGGGGATCCAAGAAATGTAATAACTCACTCTAGCTCACAGAGTTAATAGGATGTAGAGTCTGGTTTCAAACTAAAGCAGTCTGACTTCAGAATCCACTGTCCTCCCTTCTATGTTATGTCATGTCTTGGATGGATGGATGGATGGATGGATGGTAGATGGACGGATAATAGATGGATGGGTAGATAAATATCTAAACAGCATAATTTTGGTTCTCTGTTCTTTTTTCAAATACAACAAGTGTGACCATATATGTACACAGAGGGTTCGAGTTTCAGACATCCTGACCTGCCATGTGTTGATCTGAAGCTTGGTTATCTCTGTGACCACTCACTCAGCGATAGTGCGGCCTCTGGTCTGGAGCCTTTTCTTTGAACATGAAGAATAATGCCAAAGAAGGTGTTAAAGATAAGGAAGGACAATGACCTCACCAGACCAGGTGTGGAGGTCCACACCTTATCTTCTCTTTAACACCTTGGAGCCGGTCTACCTCCTTGGCCTTTACTTTATTCCTTCTTATTTTCTTTAGTACTTTTCATTCACAGGTGGTTATAATCTACGTGATCATTACAAGAAAATCAGAGTAGACCAAGAAGCAAAATGAAAACAAGGATTGCTCATAATCCCACGGCCAAGAAAACAGCCCCTGCTGGCGTTGCGGTAGACTTTCCTTTAGGTTTCGTTTCGCTGTGTTTTTCGGTGTGCATTATATTTGCAGGATCTGTGAATGAAGAGTCAGTTTGGTTGTACTTGAGCATTTTGTTGAAAAGGCAACAGCATCTTTGTTTTTTTTTTTTTCCAGAGGGATTCCTACACCCATCGATGTTTTATTTCTTCTTTTCCAATAATCATGGACGAAGATCAATGCACAAAAGTGTTTTTTTTTTTCCACCCCAGGTGGGCTCCAAAGAGGATTCCATGGAAGTATCTCCTTTAAAATCTTCACTCTTTTGTTTTGCTACCGAAAGTCTTGCCTGACACAGAGTCTATGCACTATAAGCACAACTAATTAAAAAGTTGATTTATTTAGTCAATCTTTCATCTGGATTACATGACAAATGGTTGACTGATAGTTTTCCCCTGAATTGACAGGATGGTTGGTACTGGGATTCTTTTTTTTTCCCCCTACCAAACTGACAAGTCGTTTTGAAACTGTATGGACACTAAATAATCAGCCCATCTCATGGGGGAAGCTCCAGAAATGATGAATCTTTCCAAAACCAAAGAATAGATACATGTTTGTGCTGGCTACTCTGCTTTCCAAAGAGAGAAATTTGGAACTGGCATGGGTGCTTTAAAAGTTTGCTCTAAATTCACTGTAACTGTTACATCTTTGAACATAAAAACTGATGTTTACTGGGCTTTTCCTCAAGAGAGATTCAAGCTTGGTGGAAAAAAGATGAGAGTGCGGAAATGAATTGTGCATAGAGTGGAGGGCTTCTCTCAGCCGCCTGCCAGATTACCCATGGTTACTATTGTTCATGTCAAGGCTCTCCATCGTGACCTATTGAAATAATTTCTACAACAGCAGGAAATGTGTGTGTGTGTGTGTGTGTGTGTGTGTGTGTAAACTAGACTATCAGCATGTTAAAGATGGTTATTTCAAGATGGTGAGATTATGGGTGATTGTTTTTCTATTTCCTGTTGTATCTTCTACAACAAATAATGTGACTCAAGTGTAGTTTCAGAGTAAGGAAACGGGCTACAAAAGCCAATTTAATTCATTATATGTGTGTGTTGATTGTGGTTTATGAACAAGAACCATGACTAACCAGCAAACCACAGTTGTGAAATATACACTGAGCTTCTGGTCTCATCATCATGAGACCATTTCTTCTCTTTCCTCCTCTTCCTCTTCCTCCTCCTCTTCCCCTTCTGCTTCCTTCTTATTAAAGATTTTATTTTTTTAAGATTATTTATTCATTTATTTGACAGAGAGAGATCACAATTAGGCAGAGAGGCAGAGAGCGCAGGGGAAGCAGGCTCCCTGCCAAGCAGAGAGCCTGATGCGGGGCTCATGAGATCATGACCTGAGCCGAAGGCAGAAGAGTAGCCCACTGAGCCACCCAGGCGCCCCTAAAGATTTTATTTTTATGTAATCTCTATACCCAACGTGGGGATTGAACTCACACCCTAAAATCCAGAATCACATGTTCCACTGACCAAGCCAGCCAGGTGCTCCTCCTTCTTTTTTTTTTTTTAATAAAGATTTTATTTATTTATTTTAGAGGGAGAGAGAGAGAGCACACGCAGGGGAGGGGCAGACGGGGAGGGAGAGAGAGTCTTAACCAGACTCTGTGTTGAGTGCAGAGTCGGACACCGGGGCTCGATCCCACAACCCTGAGATGGTGACCTGAGCCATAACCAAAAGTCAGACATTTAACCAAATGCACCACCCAGACGCCCCTTCCTCCTTCTTATTTTTGATGGAATTAATAGTTGTCAGACTTTCTTGAAGATCTTAGAGCATCAAAATCCTGTTGGAAAAATAGGCACTCGAGAGACTGAGGAAAGCAAACTCTGCACCATCTACCACCTTCCCCAGAACAACAAGCACGGCTCTGACATGGGAGCAGCTCCCCGCAAAGAGGTCAATTAGATAAACACTCCACAAATCGAGTTTTCAAGGGTCAGCTCAGAGGCCAACTAATTTATTCATTTCTGATGGCTTGTATTCAAACGTAATAATAACCACGGCTGTAAATTCTTGAGGGCTTGCGATATCCCAGCACTGGGATGAGAACCCTGCGTGCTTTCCTGAACTCATTCACACTCAGAATTACCAGGTGAGGTGGTGGCCCCCTATTTCCTGGCTGTGTGACCTCAGGTAAGTTACCTCTCTCCAGTTCTGGCTCTTTACCTCTATAATGGGGACAATCATGTTTTCATAGGGTTGTTGCTGTTCTTAAATGAACTAATACATTCAAGGCATCTAGAACATTGCTGGGCACATGGTAAATTCTCTGTAAACTTGGCAATTATCGTTCTTATCAGCTTCATTTAAGAAGCAGAAACACTTGAAGATCTTAAGGAATGTGCTGAAGGTGTATATGGCTTGGCAGGGCTGGATCCTGGATCTGGGCCTTATTCCAACATTCACGGCATTAACATGTAAAAGGTCACACGGTAAATATTTCAGGATTTGCAGAACAGACTGTCTTTGACCCAACTACTCAATTCTGCCTTTGCAACATGCCAGCAGCCGTGAACAATAAATACATAAAAGAATGGGTTTGGCTGCGCTCCAATAAAACTTTATCTGCAAAAGTAGGTGGAGGGCCAGATTTGGCCTATGGGCCTTAATTTGCCAATCTCTGTTTTTACTACGTAACAGGAGCCTACAAGGTCAGTTGACTTCCACTGGAAAAAAAAAATCATTTCTGGACATGCATTTCTTTCTGCTTCTGTCATGTTTGAATTTTACATTAGAGCATGTGTTTAAAAACAGTATCGCTCTAAGTTGGGCGATGCTCTCTTGATTGATGGGGCTGACCCGCTTGCCTGCTTAAGGCAGATCAACAGAGATGGGTCAGACATTTAGATTTTTAATCAAAACGGTCTTCTCTTAGAATGTTTCATTCTAGCCCTCTGCATTGGCTCTTCAAGTTCCTTGAGAATTAAAATGGTCCGCATTAAGTTTTTTTGTCAATACCTCTAGCCATGGGTGAATATTGGCGAGTGTAAGAATAAGGCCCATCTTGGAAGCTTTCTGGAATTTTTTGGTGTTTGAAGATACTGAGTTTGCATTTCGAAATTTGACGCTGTTCTAGATAACCGGGAACCCCAGATCTGTGTGATGAAAGCTGGAATGTTTGATTCTGTACTGTTGTATTTCGTTGTATAAGAGTCTGCAAAATGTTGTATCCATAGACTTCGGTTCTTCAGAAAGTCCTTTCCTCAGAAAGGAAATTCATGTGGCGTCTGTGTGCTGTGCATTCACGCCCAATACTGTCTTCCCAGTTCATTTTTTTTTTACATTTTTCTTTTTTTAAAAAATATTTATTTATTTGACAGAGAGAGAAAGCAGAGAGGCAGGCAGAGATGGAGGGGGGGAGCAGGCTCCCTGCTGAGCAGAGAGCCCAATGCGGGGCTCCATCCCAGGACCCTGAGATCATGACTTGAGCCTAAGGCAGAGGTTTAACCCACTGAGCCACCCAGGCGCCCCCTTCCCAGTTCAAATACTACATTTCAGAGGGCAAATAGAAAACCTTGAAGAAAGGCAGGGAGAGGGGTAAAAAAAGAAAAAAAACACAAAACCCAGCTATGGTTATACTTTTACTCTCTTAATTCATCTCCCTTATGGAAGACTCCACCCAGAAAGATAACAATTCACATCACAGATAATACCATGAAATTTGATCACTTGAACTAACAGAAATGGTTTAACTAGTTAATCAACCTCATCCTTTATCTCCAAACTCACCTTCCCTCTCCTATTTTGAAAAATAAACAGAGGGCTTATGAGAAGTTGGGCGGGTCCCTGGAGGGCATTGGAGTGTCTGTGCTCCTGGCGGAATCATTGTCGAGTAAAAGGAAGGAGGGAAAAAGACAATAGCCACTGGGAGCTATCGCAGGGAGCTGAAGGAATCCCGTCCTGTCTCCACGTTTACAAAGGATCTAGCATATGTACTGAAGCCAGATAGTGTTCCCTATAACCCTCTTGCCCCCAGAACAGCCCTCATTTGGAATACCAATGAACATATCAAACACGAGCGTATAACTTTATATTCCTCACAAGCTCCTAAGCTTTCTATACACGATTTTTACTTTTTTTTTCCTTAAGATTTTATTTATTTATTTATTTGACACAGAGAGAGAGAGCAAAAGCAGGGGGAACAGCAGGCAGAGGGAGAAGAAGAAGCAGGCTTCCTGCCGAGCAGGGATTCTGATGGGGGGCCCAATCCCAGGACCCCAGGATCATGACCTGAGCCGAAGGCAGACGCCCAACCAACTAAGCCACCCAGGTGCCCTGATTTTTACTTTTTTTTTTTTTTTTAAGATTTTATTTATTTATTTGACAAAGAAATCACAAGTAGGCAGAGAGGCAGGAAGAGAGAGAGAGAGGAGGAAGCAGGCTCCCTGCTAAGCAGAGAGCCCGATGCGGGGCTCGATTCCAGTACCCTGAGATCGTGACCTGAGCCGAAGGCAGAGGCTTAACCCGCTGAGCCACCCAGGCGCCCTGATTTTTACTTTTTATTAGGAAAATTTTCAAATATGCAGAGACGTACAGAGAGTGGTATGTATGCACACACACAGCCACAGTCGGGATGTAAGAGTCATTGGCATTTTGCTGTATTTGCCACATTTTGCTTCACCAATCATTTCTTTTTCCTCAAGTACTTCAAATGATAGGCATTGGGACTTTTGTCCCTAAATCCCTCTGGTTGTGTCTCTAAAACAATAGAGAGGTGGGTTTTTGTTTTTGTTTTTGTTTTTGTTTAATGCAATCACAGTTTTCCCTGAAAGAGCCTTTACTCAAGCCAGGATCCAATCAAGGACCATGTGTGACATAGGGTTGTTGTATGTCCTGTGGGCCTTCTAAAATCCAGAATACCCCTCACTCCTACCCCACACTTTTTTTTTTGTCCCCCTCCCCCCAGGACATTAATGTTTTTGAAGAGTCCAGGCCAGTTGTTCTTTTCAATAATCTATCTTCAAGAAGATTTCATACAACTTTAAACTTGAGTCTCATCACTGGACCACAATAGATAGCACAGACGAATGCATGCTTTGTTTTGTTTTATAGAGAGGAGGAAGGAGAGCACAGGGATGGTGTGGGGCATGGAGGGAGAGAGAGAATTTTTTTTTTTTTTTTTTTTTTAAAGATTTTTTATTTATTTGTCAGAGAGAAACAGCGAGAAAGAGCGAGCACAGGCAGACAGAGTGGCAGGCAGAGGCAGAGGGAGAAGCAGGCTCCCTGCCGAGCAAGGAGCCCGATGCGGGACTCGATCCCAGGCCGCTGGGATCATGACCTGAGCCGAAGGCAGCTGCTCAACCAACTGAGCCACCCAGGCGTCCCGAGAGAATTTTTTTTTAAGATTTTATTTATTTATCTGACACACAGAGAGAGATCACAAGTAGGCAGAGAGAGAGAGGGGGAAGCAGGCTCCCTGGTAAGCAGAAAGCCTGACACAGAACTCAATCCCAAGACCCTGAGATCATGACCTGTGAGCCAAAGACAGAGGCTTAACCCACTGAGCCACCCAGGCGCCCAGGAGAGAGAAACTCTTAAGTAGACTCCACACTGAGCACAGAGCCTGGCGTGGGGCTCGATCTCACAACCCTGAGATCATGACCTGAGCCAAAAATCAAGAGTCTTAACTGACTGAGCCACCCAGAAATCCTTTACATTGCTATTTAAGATTATTTTTTTTCCCTTTTTTGGGGGCAGGTCTGTTAAAACTTATAATTTATAACTGCATACATTTGAAATGTTCTGTAGTATTGTATATCACACAGTTTAGTTGTAACACTACCCTTTTCATTTTTTCTGTACATATACAGAATATATATTACATATCACATATTGCATATTTTTATGAATTTACAGCTATGAGTATATATTATATATACAGAATCTATTATACATTCTGCAGTTTTTACAGAATGTAAATAAATTATTCCATGTATATGTAGAATGTATATATACAGAGAATCTCAAAAAAGGGAAATGACTTGGGACCCTCATAGCCACTGACTATACGTTCAAAGGAATATGTGGACTCATCCTAGTTTGGGGGGTCCTTGCTCACTCCATGCATCATTATTTATTCCCAGTCATGTAATATAGTCGTTAGTTACTACGCCCAGAGCTGGCTGCCCTGGGGCTTGCCACCTGCTATATGAATTTGTTCCCAGCACTGCGAGCTGTTTGGGCTGTGTCCACATGGACACCTTCCTAATGCTTTGACAATCACTTCCTGGAGATTAAGCTGAATTATTTAGCCAGCAGCTCATGACTCTTTTTTCCCTCGTCACTTTAATTTCATGCCAACCTTTTCTGGAATGGAGGCATATTCCTGGTTCAGGACAAAAGCCCTCTGCTTGCGGGTAGCTAGATTCTAACCTGTGTGGCCTGGAAGGATTATTTGATCTGGAAAGGTCAGCTGAGCTGCCCTGGATGGGATGAGCTACAGAAGCAGTGGTTGTCTTCAGCCGTTACATGCTGGGGTGGTTTCTTATGAAGGAAGCAGAGCTGATTTCGAACACGTTAAATTCATTGCTAACACTTAAAACTTTGGCATGTTTACCTAAGAATTTAGATCACTGTTTCTTTTGCTGAATGGGCAGGTGTGGCCACGGTAGGCTTGCTCTCGAACTCGGCTACAGGTAATCTGCTGGAGCCAAGGTCATTGTCCACTCCCACTTCTCCTGCTGCAGAGAGGGAAGCAGAAGCCCTTGGAGGGCCACAGAAGGTCACCTAACAAAATGTACTGAACAGCCATTATGCACCAGGCCCAGGATTAAGCGAAAACAGACACAGTGCCCTCCTTTGAATATTCTAGAAGGTGAAATAGACGGTAGTCAAGTGGACAGACACTAATCACTCGGCAAATAATGACTGAGCCCTACCAGGTGCCAGACACGATTCTAGCAGGAGAATAGAGCCGTGAATGAAGCAAAGTCCCCGATCTCATGGCCCTCACAGTGGGAGGAGGAGGGGCGAGGGAGGGGACATGGATGAGAAACAAAATAACCTCTTAAATAGCAGTACGAGCTATGGACAAAATTAGTAGAGAGGGGAACCAGGATCAGTGTGTAGGGATTGCCGTAGTATATCCAGAGGACGGTGAAGGTCACCGAGAAGGTATTTTGAAAGGACAGAATGAGGAAGGGAGGGAGGCATGGAGGTATCTGGGGGAGCGTGTTCTCAGCTGAAGGAACCACCAGTGCCAAGGCCCACAGGCACTTGTGGAGGGAGGAGGCCAATATGGCGGGAGGAGCTGGCAGGGGCCAGTGCCAGGAGAACCACGGCCTGGGAGACTGGGGTTGGGCTCTCCCCAAACTGAACAAATGGGACATGTCACCAACCTGCATCTTCACAGGACCTCTCTGCCTGTGTGTGTTGAATGACGTTGGGAAGGGGCAGAAGGAGGCCCAGGAGTGCAGCTAGGAAGCCACTGTGGTGCCCAGGCTTGAGCGGGAGGGAGAGAATGGTCAGATTCTGAGGCGTTTGAAGGTGGAGATGGATCAGTGGGTTGCAAGGGGACGACAGAGAAAGAAAGGAGTCAAGGAAGGCCCTGGTTGTTTGGTTTGGTTTGGTTTGGTTTTAAGATTTTACTTATTTATGAGAGACGGGGTGGGGGGGAAGCAGGCTCCCCACTGAGCAGGGAGCCCAATGCAGGCCTCATTCCCAGGACACTGAGATCCTGACCTGAGCTGAAGGCAGCGCTTAACCTACTGGGCTGCCCAGGCACCCCAAGCTCCCTGTTTTGTTGCCAGGTGGCAGGACAGAGTTGCCATGAGCCAAGCTGGAGAATCCTGTAAGAGTAGCCAGCATGGGGAACACCAGGAGGTTGGTTGTTTTTTGTTTTAAATTTTATTTATTTATTTGTCAAAGAGAAAGAGAAGCGCACAAGCAGGCAGAGCGGCAGGCAGAGGCAGAGAGAGAAGCAGATTCCCCGGTGAGCAAGGAGCCCGATGTGGGGCTCGATCTCAGGACCCTGGGATCATGACCTGAGCTGAAGGCAGACGCTTAACCGACTGAACCACCCAGGCATCCCAGGAGTTTGGTTTTGAACATGTTACCTTTGGGGACTTCTTGGGGCCTAAAGTGAAGGTGCCCAGAAGGCCTTGGCTATTTGATCCTGGAATTCGGGGACAGAGGTGAGCTGGTGCTTTGCTAATGGACAGTTGGTAGAGTTTGGATGAGACCACAAACAGAGTGGGTGTCCACAGAGAAGAGAGAGTCCTAGGACTGAGCTCTGGGCACAGCAGCATGACAATGGCCAGAAGATGAGGGACAACCAGCATGAGAGACAAAAGAGTGGCTTGGGAACTGAGAGGAAACCTTCCCTTCTGGAAACCCAGACTGTGTTTCAAGGAGGATGTATTATGTTGAATGCTGCTGGCGGGGTGAGAAAGATGATCTCTGAGAATTAATTGACCATCGCATTTAACGAGGTGGAAGGGTCAGTCTGTTCCAGTCTCTGGATTCATCTCCCTCCGGTAACAAAATCATCCATTCCTTCAAATTCTATCAAGCACTGTGCTAGCCATTCTCCCAGATGGCTCCCAATGATCCCTGCCTCCCACCCCGAACAGGGCTGGCCTCTTAACCAATAGGATGTTGCAGAAATGAAGGTGTATGACCTCTGAGACTAGGTCTTAAAAGACATGAGTCTGGGA
Organism: Mellivora capensis; assembly: GCA_004024625.1. Classification (NCBI taxonomy): domain Eukaryota; kingdom Metazoa; phylum Chordata; class Mammalia; order Carnivora; family Mustelidae; genus Mellivora; species Mellivora capensis. The sequence goes on along the minus strand of PISX010004769.1, from coordinate 28,986 downwards.
TTAGTAGTGATGATTTTGCAACTTGGTGAATATACTAAAAAAGGGGCGCCTGGTTGGCTTAGTCGGTTAAGCGTCTGCCTTCAACTCAGGTCATGATCCCAGGACCCTGGGATCGAGTCCTACATAGGGCTCTCTGCTTAGCGGGGAGCCTGCTTTCTCCTCCTCCCTCTGCCTGCCTGCCAGTCCTCCTGCTTGTGCTCTCTCTCTCTCTGTCAAATAAATAAATAAAACCTTAAAAAAAAAAGAATATACTAAAAAAAAACCCACTGAAGTGTGTACTTTAAAAGGGTGAATTTTATGGTATGTGAATTTATCTCAATGACAGAAATATATACATATATACATATTTCATATATATATTAGAAACAATTGAGATGGGGCGCCTGGGTGGCTCAGTGGGTTAAGCCTCTGCCTTCGGCTCAGGTCATGATCCCAGGGTCCTGGAATCGAGCCCCGCATCGGGCTCTCTGCTCAGCAGGGAGCCTGCTTCTCCCTCTCTCCCTCTGCCTGCCTCTCTGCTTACTTGTGATCTCTGTCTGTCAAATAAATAAAATAAAAAAATATTTTAAAATGAATAAATAAATAAATAAAATCTTTTTTTTTTTTTTAAGATTTTATTTATTTATTTGAGAGAGAGGCAGTGAGAGAGCATGAGCGAGGAGAAGGTCAGAGGGAGAAGCAGACTCCCCGTGGAGCTGGGAGCCTGATGCGGGACTCGATCCCGGGTCTCCAGGATCATGACCTGAGCCAAAGGCAGTCGTCCAACCAACTGAGCCACCCAGGCGTCCTAAATAAATAAAATCTTAAAAAAAGAGATTTATTTAAAAAAAAGAAAGAAAGAAACAATTGAGATGAAATGAATCAGATCAGTCACGTCAGGGACCACAATAAATGTGAGTAAAGTGAATGATTCTACTTAACAAAATGAAGTCACTGTGGCTACCAGCCCACCTCTCAGCTCTGTCACCGGTGTGACACGTAGTCCTGTGGCCGGTCCACGTGAGGACCCTCGGGCAGCCCCGTGGCGAGGTCCACGCGGTTGGGCCACCTGGAAGGAGGACCCTCCCGCCCCAGCCAGAGCTTCAGCTGATGGTTCTCCCGCCCACATCTGGAACTACAGGCCAGAGCCATCCGAAGAAGCCACTCCCGCGTTCCTGACCCACAGAAACGACGAGATAATACATGTTCATTGTTCTCAGACACTAAGTTTGAGGTAACTTGTGACCCAGCCCAATACGAGCGCCGACTCTGCTCTAGGCTCTGGCAACCGGGAAGGGAGAAGGGCGGGCAGTTGCCCGGTGGGCCCCGTAGACTCCCAGGAGCAGCGTCCCCATGACCCAGTGCGGCTGGTGTCCCTGGGATGCCCAAGAGCACGGCCGCTGTGCTGGTCCAGGCGGAGTGAGGCAAGAGCTGTGACAGCGGCCAGAATCCCGGGCCATCCAGGCACGGAGCGGGGAGCTTTTCAGTCGTTTGAAAGTGTAACCAGGAACTCAGGGAGCCTGGGTGGCTCCTTAAGTGTCCAACTCTTGATTTCGGCTCCAGTCGTGGTCCTGGGGTCATGGGATCGAGCCCCGCCGTCAGGCTGGGTGTGTTCAGCAGGGAGTCTGCTTGAGAGTCTCTCTCTCCTCCTCCCTGTGCCCTCCCCCCAGTCAAGCTCTCTAAATAAATAAAACCTGAATGAAAGAAAGAAAGAAAGAGCGAGAACAGCAGAGGTACACACCTGTGTGAAGGGCTAAAACCAAAGACACAAGAAACAACAGGTGTTGGTTAAGGGCGCAGAGGAACAGGACCCTCTCTCACTGTGGTTCGGCATGCAGAAATGGGGCAGCCCCTCTGGAAACCAGCATGGAGTTTCCTCAAAAAGTTACAAATAGAACCACCCTACGACCCAGCAATTGCTCTGGTAGGTATTTACCCAAAAAATGCAAAAACATTCATTCAAAGGAATGCATGAGCCCCTTTTACAGCCGCATTATCTGCTAGATAGCGGATTATGGAACGAGCCCAGTTGGCCATCGGCAGATGAGGGGATAAAGAAGATGTGAGATGTGTACTGAAATATTGCTCAGCCATTTGCAACAACATGGATGGAGCTAGACGGTATAATGCTAAGTGGAAAAGGTCAGAGATAGACAAATACCACGTTTCCAGTCATATGTGGAATTTAAGAAAGAAAACAAATGAGCAAAGGAGAAAAAAGAGAGAGACAGAGGCAAACCTAGAAAGACTCTTAACTATAGAGAACAAACTGATGGTTACCAGAAGGGAGGTGGATGGGGGCTGGGGAGAGAGGTGATGGGATTAAGGAGTGCGCCTGTGATGAGCTCTATGTGATGTACAGAAGTGTTGCATCACTATATTGTACCCCAGAAACTAATACTACACTGTGCATTAACTAACTGGAATTTAAATTACAAATTTAAGAAAAGGGGCGCCTGGGTGGCTCAGTCGTTAAGCGTCTGCCTTCAGCTCAGGTCATGATCCCAGGGTCCTGGGATTGAGCCCCGAGTGGCTGAGCAGGGAGCCTGCTTCTCCCTCTCCCACTCCTCCTGCTTCTGTTCTCTCGCCCTGTCTCTCTCTGTCAAATAAATAAGGAAAATCCGTGAAGGAAGGAAGGAAAAAAAGAAAGAAAAGAAAAGAAAAGAAAAAAACAAACGAACAGGGGAGGTATAATGAAGTACTCCTGGTGGAGAAGTATAACCCCAAAGCTCCTTGAGATCTATCCATATCAATATCTAGACCCACATCCATATCCTTATCTATCCATAGATAGAGCTCTCGTAAATAAGAAACCAGATTCTGGAAAACTTTGTGTCCTTCAAAAAGTGTTTTCTGAAGAAAAAAAAAATCTCGTTTATCTGATCCACCTTCTCCTTCAAGTCCCAATTCCAATGTCACCTTTTTTGGTGGAAACGTACCGGAGATACTCCCATAATGCATTATCTGTTCACTGGAAAACATTTCCTGAGCACCTAGTGTATACCTGCCTTGTGCAAGGGGCCAGGAACACAGCAGGCAACTTCCCAGCCCTCAAGAACTAGGGTCAGTACCTGACTGGGAGACAGGCTTGCTGGCGAGTACAACAGTTTGAGTTCCACACACAGACGCGTGTGCCGGGAGGTGCCGTAGAGCTTTATGGCAGAGAATCCCACCTTTGGAGAAAGGCGGAGCGGACGGCGGAGGCGGGTGGTTAAGGGGGTGATGAAATAACAGCTACGCAAAGAAATCCTCAACCCTTAAAAGATCAGGCATGAAACCTTGCCATGTGCAACGACATGGTTGGGACTAGAGGGTGTTATGCTGAGCGAAATAAGTCAATCAGAGAAAAACAATTATCACATGATCTCACTGATATCGGGAATTTGAGAGGCAGGGCAGGGGGTTGTGGAGGGAAGGGAGGGAAAAATGAAACAAGATGGGATCAGGAGGGAGACAAACCATAAGAGACTCTTAATCTCACAAAACGAACTGGGAATTGCTGGGGGGTGGGGAGGGGAGGGATAGGGTGGCTGGGTGATGGACACTGGGGAGGGTATGGGCTATAGTGAGTGCTGTGAAATGTGTAAGCCTGATGATTCCCAGACCTGTACCTCTGGGGCAAATAATACATTATAATATTATATTATAATGACATATATATATTATAATACATTGTTAATAAAAATAATTTTTTAAAAGATTTTATTTATTTATTTGACGGACAGAGATCACAAGTATGGAGAGAGGCAGATGGGGAGGGGAGGAGGGGCGGCCAGGGGTGGGGAGGGGAGGAAGCAGGCTCCCCGCTGAGCAGAGAGCCCGATGCGGGGCTCCATCCCAGGACCCTGGGATCATGACCTGAGCTGAAGGCAGAGGCTTTAACCCACTGAGCCACCCAGGCACCCCTAATAAAAATAATTTTAAAAAAGAAAGATCAGGGGCGCCTGGGTGGCTCAGTCGTTAAGCGTCTGCCTTCGGCTCAGGTCATGATCCTGGGGTCCTGGGATCGAGCCCCGCATCCGGCTCTCTGCTCAGTGGGGAGCCTGCTTCTCCCTCTTCCACTCCCCCTGCTTGTGTTCCCTCTTTCACTGTGTCTCTCTGTGTCAAATAAATAAAATCTTAAAAAAAAAAAAAAAAAGATCAGGCATGGTTTCATGGGCGAATGACATTGGAACTGGGTTTTGAAGGCTCTCTCAGTGACAAAGAAATAGGCACCCACACCGCGCTATCTTGTTTCCCCAGCATTCCTGAGGCTGACTGACCAATAAGAAGTGTGCACACTTAAGTACAACGTGGTGATTTGTACACGTGTGCGATGTGAAACGATGACCGCAATCAAGGTAATTAACACGGCCGTCTCCCCAGGGAGTTACCGCATTGTTTTGTTTTCAATGTGAGAAAACCACCGTACATTGATCAAAAGAAGCATCGCGTGGGTACAATCGCGAGTGGCAGATCAAGGCAGAGCTCGTCCCCAAGGCTCCCCTGTCCGTGTGAAAAAGAATTATTACATAAAATTTGCTTTTCTCCTATTCACCTGCCTTGCCTTTACTTCATTCTCAGGCCCAGCCAGAGACCCTAAGAGGTAGAGGAGAAGTTCTGCGTTCTCTGTAGTGTTACTCGCTTCATTAGCGGCTGTATTTCAGTGTCTTCAAAGTGACATATTGTTAACATTGCCTTCTGTATTTTGTCCTTAGATGCTGGGCCAGCCAAAGGAGGACCATGGTCAAGGTTGGAGTGCCACCTGAGCTGCTGGCCCGAGTCTTCCCAGGTAGGAGCGATGGGAAGGTCATGGTTTTAATAAATTGTCTTAGGATGGGCAATCAGAGTTTGGGAGGATGGGTCGGCTCTCCAGAGGGGCAGAGCTGAGAGACCAGCTCTGGGGCCGGGGGTTTGCCAGGCTCCAGGAGAAGCGCAGGGTCCCTAGCCTAGACCTCCAGCCTTCCTTCCGTTCTCTCCAACCCCTCTTCTCTGTGGTCTCCCCACCGGCACACTCCCCCACCCGACACTCTTCCACTTTTCTGTGGCCAGACCAGCTCTGGGGACCAGCAGAGCCTCAAGGGTGACCAGCGAAGGAAAAACTAAAAAAACAGTACCTCCCAATCGTCCTCGACATGCTGTATATACACACGTACGTGTAAAAACTATTACATATGTAATGTGATATATGTGGCATGTAGGTTCACATAGAGATCCATAACAATGTTTTGCACCTGTATTTCCTTAAAACAACCCAACAAGGCAAGCACTGACATTTGCCCCATTTTACAAACGACGAAATGAAGTACGGAGAGTTAAGGAACTTGGCCAGCACCAAAGTGAGGAGGCCTGGGTTTAGCCCCAGCCCACCACGTTCCAGATTCCACCTGCTTACCCACTGTGCCGTACACCGAAAGGCTTATGAACAGGTGAGGGGCGTCATCAGAAAGCTTTTTATTTTTTATTTTTTTTAAGATTTTATTTTTATTTATTTAACAGACACAAGTAGGCAGAGAGGCAGGCTGAGAGAGAGGAGGAAGCAGGCTCCCTGCTGAGCAGAGAGCCTGATGCGGGGCTCGATCCCAGAACTCTGGGATCATGACTTGAGCCAAAGGCAGAGGCTTTAACCCACTGAGCCATGCAGGCGCCCCATCAGAAAGCTTTTTAAACCAGCACACGTTTGATTTGAAACGTTACTGCATCTGAGAATATCTCAAGCCACCAATTCTTCTGAGTTCGTATTTTTAGTACCAAAAATATTGCAAACAGAAATATCAGTATTGTAGCTCTTAGAACGAGCACCATACACAAGGATATGAAAATCCCCCAAAATGGCTCTGCCATGAGTAATTGCTAATTACAAATAAAATTTAAAAGGGGAGGGGAGTCCTTATTGGGTAAATATAGTCCTAGACACGGGGTGCGTCGGGTGAAGGATTGGGATTCCACAGTCTTTTTACTTCTTTTCCCTCGCTAAGAGGGAGCCCTTAGCCTGTGATTTTATGTTCGAGCATGTCCTCCTCTCCCTACACTCGCAGGGCTCCCATTGGGCAAGCTCCCAGCCATGCTGTAAAAAGGCATTGTCCCCAGAACATATTTAAATTTCAAATACATGCTTAATAACCCCAAGCTCTGTGCTGATTAAATTCTCTGCATAACTCGAGGGGTCGTTTCATTTCACTCCAGCAATCTGGAATTCTGAACTTAGGTTTTGTCCACACACCACCCCCTCCCAGCCCCCAAGCCCGTCTTCCTTTTTTCTCTGCAAATCTGCTAGTGGCAATTAGCCTAAAAGATAAACCTTTCTGCTCTGGTTTGATTTAAAAAGGCATTAATCTGGGTTATGGGGAATATTCTATGCTAATGTGTGTTTTATTTTCAGCAAGTCTTATTGATCTGCACTTTCCATTCTTCCTTATTAATGTCCAGCAGCCCAACTTTTAAAGGGTCAGATTTCAAAGAGACTACATCCTCTCCTTGGGAAGTACTTCCCCCTTATATTTCTGGAAACACAAGTAGGCTATCTGGCCCCTGATCCATATGCATGGCTTGGTTCATGCTGGCATCCTGTGGCTCGAGGGCCCTGAATGTCAGGGTACCCGAAGCAGAATCTCTCAAGGTCATTGCAAAACGTTTTTAGAACGCTAAGGGGGAGAAAAACGTCAAAATCTCCTCTTTAAATATGAGAATCTCTATTTTCTGGTTTTGGAACCACCTAAACTTACCATTTCAATACTTGCCTGATCCCAGAGCTATTTATAGAAGGGCTATTTATAGAAATTCCAAATGTGGTCATTTCAGGGACTTTTGTTAAGGGCAGCAACAGAAACTGAGAAGCCAAAAGATCATTCCAACTTCAGAACTTATTTTTTAAAAGAAATTTCTTACTTGGGAAAGATTTTAAGTTTACAGGAAAATTGCAAAGATGGTTTTGGGGGTCCTGACATACTCTTCCACTCAATCTCCCCTAATTTTAGCATCTACATGCAATGATCCATTTGTCAAAATTGGGAAATTAACATTGGTAAAAACCATTGACTAAAGTCTGGGCCTTATTATGATTTCCTCCATTTTTCCACTGCTGTTCTGTTTTCTGTGCCAGGGTCCAATCCAGTATACCACATTGCATTTTTAGTGATATTAATCTTATTTTGTTTTCATCACTTTTTTTTGGGGGGGGGGCCACTCAATTAAAAAAAAAAATCACAGGACAATGGACTATTAAAAGTCTGAAAGTCTTTTTAAAGTTTAAATTCAGGACTTTAAATTAAAAGTCCTGAAGTCTGTTTCTTTCAGTAATTCCTAAATGGTCATACACATTCTCACTAGTGGTACACATGAGATAATTTTAGGTAGTTTACTGATGAATATTTTTAATTTAAATAATTACATATATACATATATACATGATTAAATAATTACATATATATTTTAAGGGCTTTAGAAAAATATATAACAACCCAAGAACAGCTTTTTTTTTTTTTTTTTTTTTTTTTTAAGATTTTATTTAGGGGCATCTGGGTGGCTCAGTTGGTTAACTGTCTGCCTTTGGCTCGGGTCATGATCTCAGGGTTCTGGGATCAAACCTGCCTCCTGCTTCCTGCTCGGCAGGAAGTCTGCTTCTCCCTCTGCACCTCACCCCACTCATGCTCTCTCTGTCTGTCTCTCTCTTGCTCTCTCAATAAATAAATAAAAATCTTAAAAAAAAAAAAAGATCATGACCTGAGCAGAAGGCAGACACTTAGCCCTCCAAGAAGACCATCTTACAGATATTCTTTCCAAGAATGAGGTTAAATGTTAAAAAAAAAAAAAAAAAAGAGTCCATATAAAGATAGCTTAAAGGAAAATATTAAGTAAGTAATTGTACAAGGGGATTCACAGGCCCCAGAGTTCGGAAACATTCATCGCTTTCAAACCCTTCCTTATGCACATGAGGGAAACTGAGGCCCAGGAGGAAAGCAGCTTGTGCCTCCTCCTCTTTCCTGGGTAGCCCCATCCCAACGGGGGCTGACATCTCCGCAGACCCAGGGACCTGGGTGGTCCTGTGCGTCCTGCTGGGCACTGGGTGCAGTTCTGGGCTCATTCTGGTATGGGAGACAGGAGAGCAAATCCACTAGAGGGTTCAGGAAGGTTTTCTTACGTCTTTAAAAGGGACCCAGTCATCAACAGTGGACCAGATCCATTAACCCGGGTACCTCCACGAGAACAAGGCTCCAGAGGAACGAGGACTCTGTTTCCATACCGCACTGCAGAGGGATCACCAAAGCTTGCTGTCCTAAGGGGACAGTAGGGAGAAGTGTGTCAGGAACGTGTGCCATTATCCATCTAAGGGGGGGCCGGTACACAAATACATATACATGTTTGGCTATATTAAAAAATAATGTAAAAAGAAACCCAAAATTTTTTAAACACTTGTTACCATTAAGGAATGGGAGAGGAAAGCAGAAGTCAGGCCAGAAACTTCTCTGAAAATTTTTTACTTTGGTCCCATGTTGGTGTCTTGCATAATGAAAATTTAAGTTCAGTTCTTAAGAAAGCAAGCCCTAAAATTTGAAAACAGAATAAGAAATGAAACAAAGGCAGTGCCTGGGTGGCTCAGTCAGTTGGACATCTGACTCTTAGCTCAGGTCATGATCTGAGGGTCATGGACTTGAGGTCTGCGTCAGACTCTGCTCAGTGGGGAGTCTGCTTGTGATTTTCTCTCTCCCTCTGCCTTTGTCTCTCCCCCCCCTAAAATAAATGAATAAAATCTTTAAAAAAAAAATTAAACAAAGACCCTAACTGCCTATTTACTTGATAGCATGACCACACACAGGGGAAAGGCGTCAAAGGAGGTAACATACATAATTTGGCTGTGTATATCTTTGGTGCCCTCAAGACAAAAGAATTGCACATAATGAATCTTTAAAACTATTGCTCTAGGGGCACCTGACTGAGTCAGTGGAGAGTACGATTCTTAATCTCGTGGTCATGAGTTCGAGCCCCACACTGACTGTGGAGATTACTTAATTAAAAACTTAAAAAAAAAAAAAAAGAACTTAAAAAAACAAAACAAAACTATCTTTCCAGAATCATAGTGTTGGTAGTCAAGTTGATACGGCTCTTCTTAGATGCTTATGTATATATGGTGGGATAAAAACAAGTGTTTGTCTCCAAGTTTAAATGATTATCTGAGAACGAAAGCCTTTTAAATACAATCTTCTTGCTAATTAATGTGTATTTATTAATTAGCACTTTGGAGGAGGCATGTAACCTTCATGAAAGTTGCCCCATAATCTCATTGTTCAGAGATAGCTGAAGTTCTCACTGAAGGGCTTTAAGTGTTTTCCTCTGTGTGACTGTACACTTTTGCCAAAATGAAATCATTCTGAATATATGTTCGGTATCCCATTTTTCAGATTTTCTGTGACTGCATGAAATTCTTTTCATATCCTTCAAGTGTTTTTCTGCCTCTCCTCCATGGTAAATGTCATGAGGGCAAAGTCTTTGAACACTGTTTCTCCAACCTTATTAACCAGGCCCCAATCTCAAATTTTGCCGTGTATGTATGACTTCTATACAAGAATTTACTTAATATTTCCCTTTAAAGCAACTCACATTTTTTCTTAGCCTCACCTTAACCAATTGTCTTCTTGAAATTATAGGCTTGATAAACTAGCTATACGTTTTGGTTTTTTTTCTTAAGATTTTATTTTTAGGGACACCTGGGTGGCTCAGTGGGTTAAGCCTCTGCCTTTGGCTCAGGTCATGATCTCAGGGTCCTGGGATCGAGCCCCACATAGGGCTCTCTGCTCAGTGGGGAGCCTGCTTCTGCCTCTCTGCCTACTTGTGATCTCTCACTCTCTGTCAAATAAATTTAAAAAAAAAAAAAAGATTTTATTTTTTACCTCTATACCCAAGGTAGGACTCAAACTCACAACCCCGAGGTCAAGAGTTGCACACTCTACTGACTAAGTGAGCCAGCCAGGTGCCCCTAACTATACATTTTTCTAATGTGAGTTAATGTAAATATATAACTAATACAATTCAAATGTTCATCTCGGTATGGCTGTCAGTCATCTTGTGTATGCCCAGAGGTGTGTATACCACATTTTGACAAAGTTCTATAGCATCCTATTTAAATAGATTTTTAGATTGTATTATTATTTTTTTTAATTTTCAAAATGCATTAAGTTTATTGGTACGAAACAGACTTCTAAATAGGATGCAGTAGATTGTATTATTGACTCTATATGTGTCTCCGTTCTATGAGTTTCAACACACTTCAAGAGGGTTGTGCAACCACCACACAATTAGGATATAGAAGAGTTCCGTCTGCCCCCAAATTTCCCTCCCGCTGCCCCTTTGTAGACTTCTCTCCTCTGGACAGACCACGGTCTCCTACTGTTGGGTCATCAAGTTGTTTCCTAGTTTTCTCTTTGATGATTAACTTGCTTCCTTTCAGTATTGTTGTGTTTGAACCCCTCTGGGATAGCTTCGAATTGTAATCAATCTGGGGCTTTAAGCACTTACATAAATACCAGACAGTCATAACTTATCCGGTTCTTCTTCTTTTTTTTTTTTTTTTTTTTAAATTTTATTTATTTATTTATTTGAGAGAGAGGCAGTGAGAGAGGAGAAAGTCAGAGGAAGAAGCAGACTCCCTGTGGAGCTGGGAGCCCGATGCGGGACTCGATCCGGGGACTCCGGGATCATGACCTGAGCTGAAGGCAGTCGCTTAACCAACTGAGCCACCCAGGCATCCCTATCCGGTTCTTCTTCTACTTTGATTCTCTGTCTCCCCCAAGATTTTATGCGTTCATAAGGAAGTCATGGTTTCTGTTGTTCCTGAGCACAATTAAACGAAGACAAGAAGTGTAAACCAAAGGCGGAGTATCTCAGATCTAATACACAACACAAAGGGAGCCTGATTTTGGTATGGGGCTTGTCTCTTTCATTCCCTCCGTCCTTCCTTCCCCCTTCTCCCCCGCCCCCTACCCCCCCACCCCAGTGGTTGGCAATCCAGCCCTTATGCTAACAACACTCCCCAGCATGTGGACCACCTTTCCACTAGCCTGTGTCCGTGAGAGACATCACTAATCAATCACCGCACCCTTCAACTGTCACTCAGATGCCTCAGAGCCCTTCTCAACCCAGTATTCCAGGCGGTTGGCGGGAGGTAGCCCACCAGAGGACATGTATTTGCTGTCCTAACTCAGTCTTTAAGATTTTATTTTCAAGTAATCTCTACAACCAGCATGGGGCTCAAACTCACAACCCTGAGATCAAGAGTCACATGCTCTACCGACTTAGCCAGCCAGGCGCCCCACAAATCTACCCTAATTTATAAACAGGATGTAGTGAACCAGTTTCCAGCCTGGATCCTCTGCCTCGTTAGGCAGGTTGCTTGGTGTACATTTCTAAGTATACTGACGTCTTAACTCCAGTGAGGCTGGAAGGTGTGGGTCAAGGGCAAAGCCCACTATCTGGGTTTGAGCTTTTCTGTTTTGGCCATAGTTATTCTCATTTCCTAGCAAACAAGGTCCTTCCTAGTGGTGTGGTTGTTACCTACCTGGGGACCCTAGAGCCTTCTCCCTGCCATCTTCATTGCCCGGTCAGCTCTTTGCCCCCATGCTGCCCCTGGAGCTTGGATCCCAAGTGTCCTGGAAGAGCCAGCTGTGTCCACTTCTCCTCATTTACCCTGGTCTGAATCCTGCCTGTCCTTCCAGCTCCTTCCAGCTCCCTTTCCATCCCGGCCAACTCAGACGAAGAGATGACTTCATTTCACACAGCACTTGTCCTGATCTGGGCCAGGGGAAAACGTTTCTGGAAATGGATTAAATCAGTGCTCTGCGGGGTCAGTTCTTAGACGGGAGGGAGTATAGCGTCCCATCATTCCACACACTCCCCCCACAAGTGGTGTTTACCGAAGATATTCCTTTTTTTTTTTTTTAAGATTTATTTATTTGACAGAGAGAGCACAAGCAGGGGGAGCGACAGGCAGATGGAGAAGCAGGCTCCCCACTGAGCAGGGAGCCCAGTGTGGGACTTGATCTCAGGACCCTGGGATCACCACCAGAGCCAAAGGCAAATGCTTAATGATTGAGCCGCCCAGGAGCTCCTACTGAAGCGATCCTGAAGGCCCCTAAAGCCGCAGTTCTCCAGATGTGGTCCCCGGCCAGCAGCGTCCGCAGCACCTGTAAGCTTGTCATGAAAGCAAATTCTCGGGGCCCACCCATGACTTGCTAAATCAGAAACTCTGGGGGTGCCACCCAGCAGTGTTTGCACAACCCCTGCAAGTGATTTACACACTTACTGAGAAGCATTAAGCTTTGAGAGTCATTGGCCTGGGGACCCATAGGTCCCTGTCTCCACTGCTTCTTAGAGGGGCTCTTAAATGCCAACACCGAGGGAGGAAATGATGGCACCTGGGACAAAGCTGGCAGTGCTGGGGGGCATGAGAGGTGATCAGACACGGGGTGTATTTTACCAACCAACACAATTCCCTGAAAAGCTTCGGAGGAGAATCCAAGAATTCGAATCACCTGGGGAGCATTAAAAACAGCTGAGCAAACCCCCCTCTGCCCCGGAAGTGAAGTGTTGCTGCATTTCTTAGAAGCTTTCCAGACATTTCCTAATGTGCAGCCAAGAGTGAGCGCCAGCCTAGAAGAGCATTTCTCAAAGTGTATGCACGGGAGCACCTGGGGACCCATTCAATGTCAGTAGGTAGTGGTGGAACCTGAGAGTTCATTTCTTTTTTTTTTTTTTAAGATTTTATTTATTTATTTGACAGACAGGGATCACAAGTAGGCAGAGAGGCAGGCAGAGAGAGAGGGGGAAGCAGGCTCCCTGCTGAGCAGAGAGCCCGATGTGGGGCTCGATCCCAGGACCCTGAGACCATGACCTGAGCTGAAGGCAGAGGCTTTAACCCACTGAGCCACCCAGGTGCCCCAAGAGTTTTCATTTCTTAGAAGCACCCATGTGATACGGCTCTCGCTGGGACTGCTAGCCCGTGGACCACTCTTTGAGGACCTAGAGCAGGATCCCAGGTCTGTCTGAGGTTCATCAACCTGCAAGCTTGCCTCGTCTCATACCCTGCACCCAAAGGTAAGTCCCCTCAACATTGCCTTGAGATATCCAGAGTCTCCCTGCTTCTCACCTCCTCCGCCAACCCAGTCCTAGCCACCACCTGTCACTTACCCAGTATATCCCCATTTCCATGCTTCCCCACGGATGACAGTTTTCTGTGTAGCAGTCAGAGTCACTGTCTTAAACTCTGGCTCAGATCACACCATCAGTCTCTGCTCAATTCTGATCACTGGTCTGACTCCCCTATAATACCCCTCCTGTCTTTCTGACTTCATTCCCTACCACTCTCTCTCTCCCATATCTCTCCAGCTGTGCCAACCAGAACCACAAGTACATTCCTGCCACGGGGCCTTTGCATGTGCTCTTCTCACTGCCTTGAAAGCTCTTATCCCACATCCACATTGCTCCTTCTCCACTTCATTCAGGTCTCTGCTCAGATGTCCCCTCAACAGAGAGGCCCACCCTGACCTCACCCACAAACACCCTCCACCCCTTCACTCATGCCTCTGTATTAGTGATCTCTTATTGTGTAACAGATCTTCCCCAAACTTGATGGCTTAAAGCAACAGTAATAATTTTTCACCTCATTTGTTTTCTATGGGCCATGAATTTAGCAAGAGCCAGCAGGGATGGCTTATCTCTGTGTACACTAACTGGGACCTCAGCTGGGACACAAACAGGCTGAGGCCCGAGATCATCTGCAGGCCTCTCACTCCCAGGCTGGCTGCCACCTGGAACCCTCAGCATGACCACTCCATGTGGCCCAAGTTTCCTTTCCCCCATGGTAGCTGGATTCCAAGGCACAGATCCCAAGATGGAGAAAGAGGGCCAGGCAGAATCTGTATCCTCAGAAACGGACATCACAGGGCTCTACCACATTCTGTCTAGGGAATGTGGGCTCTCGGTCCAGCCCACATTTGAGGGGAAGGGAATCGACTTCACCTCTGCCAGGAGGAGGGTCAAGGAATTTGCAGACACCTTTTAAAAGGCCCACACTCCCCCGACCTTGGCTGTATTCTTCCTTGGAACCGTTTCACTTCCTGACATACTGTATTTCTTTTTCTGTGTGTTTGTTGCCCATCTTTGCTGTCCAAATGTCAGCTCCTTGTCGATCCTGATCCCTCCCCCTACCCACTTTGCTGATGACCCGGCAAGACAAAGACCAGGCAGATGCTCAATAACTATTTTTTGAGTGGGTCAATTACCATGTAGTAACACCTGTTTGGTTGGGGAAACAATCAGGAGAAAGATGCCAGCCATAGTCGAATAGTAACAGCTACTGCGCATTGAGTGTGTGCTCGGTGCCTGGTTCTGTGGTTAATATCTGATGGGCGATGCTCTTGATGCTCAAAAAGAATCGTGTCCATTTCAGAAAGAGCACACTGAGACCCAGAATGATAAAGAACAATAGTCTGAAAAAAGAAAAAGAAAAAGAAAAAGAAAAAAACATGAGTAAGAGGGGAAAAAAAAGTATACTAGCGGCGCCTGGCTGGCTCAGGCCATAGAGCATGCGACTCTTGATGTTGGGGTCCCGAGTTCAAGCCCCGCGTTGGGTGTGGAGTTCACCTAAAACAAAATAAAAAACCAGGGTCCTGCACACTGTTGGGAACTCAGTACATATCTGTAGAATGACTAAATTCCTATTACCTGGTTATGCCTCCGCACTATATACTGTATGGTTGTATGATTGACATACATAATTTGGAGGTAAATAAGTTTTTCGTTGGGCCATAGGCTGCCAGCTCCTGAGATGCCACTTCCAGACGCAAGCAGGGGAAGGCACACCGCCTAGAAATACTCGGACGTTGAGGTGCCTCCTATTGGGTAAGTCGGCTTTACTCTATTAAAATAACACTGGGTGGCTAGCGTGTTTGGAATTTTGTGCAAGGAAGAAGATGTACGTCTGTGTGACTCTCTGAGAACGGCGGCCCCTGGAGTTGTGCAATAGATTGCTCCAGACTTTCCTTCCGTGGCCACTCGGCTTCCTTTGGGGAACTCCGGGCCCTCCGCGATGGTGGGGAAGCTGACGATCAAGGTGTCTTGTTGTGTAGCCCCACCCACACCACCCGCCAATTAGAGAACTCGATGCCAGTCTCCCACTACCAGCACTGCCTCCCTGATTGGTCCAGAGACGAACAGGGGATCACCCTGAGCCAATCAGAGTATGCCCTGGGACTCCTCTGCCGGAGTTGACTTGGAGAATGAATTTAGCTTTAAAGGGTTAGGAAATCTCCCCAGTCAGGCGCGTGTCCATGTCCTCCTCAGCTCCACTCCTGTCCCGGATAGTCCGGTTCCTTAATGGCATTATCCTGAAGGCATCCCTCTCCATAATGGCCATCCTCACGATACTGATCCCCACATTTGTTTGATACAGGGAGGGAGAGGGAAGGGCTGGCAATTATAGGGCAAAAGAAAGTATCGGCCTCCTTTCTTTATATGTAGTGTTCTTTTTTTTAAAAAAAGTTGGGGGCATCTGGGTGGCTCAGTTGGTTAAGTGTGCGACTCTTGATTTCAGTTCCTGTCGTGATCTCAGGGCTGTGAGATTGAGCCCCACATCAGGCCCAGTCTGCTTGAAATTCTCTCTCACCCTCTTCCCCTGCCCCTCTCCTCGCTTGCACGTGCCCTCTAAATAAAAAATAAATAAAGAATATATATATAATTTTTTTTTTTTTTTTTAAACGGAGGGGTGCCTGACTGGCTGGGAGCATGTCTGTCTTGATCTTGGGGCTGTGAGTTCGAGCCCCATGTTGGGTGTAGAGTTTATTAAGGATAAAATCTTTAAAAGGGGTGGGGAGGGGAACTCTGGTTGCATATTGATACCAGCAAAGACCATGTTTAAATTTGGATGGTGAGTTCCTGGTGAAGTGTTTGCGTCCGCTTGTCATGGTCCTTCATGTCTATTGAGGGTAATTAGATGCTAGTCACGGTGAGAAGTGGGGAGGACACAACCGTGAGAAGACAGTGTGCTAGGGCCGAGTCTCGGGAGGTCTGAATTCAGCTCCCCCTTGCCATTAGCTACGAAGTTTGTTTTCTAAACCCACTTACCAGGAGCCCCCATGGGAGGCTCTTAGCCCCAGCTGTGTAGCCTCAATCCTGCCAGTCCCATCCTCTTCCTCAGGGCTCCTGAAGCCCTGATCGATCCCAGCAGATACTCTCAGAATTGGCCTCCACCCGTGCCGCCTGGTCACTGAGCTTGGAATAATCTGAAATCCAAGCTGGGTTTTATTTTGTGGGGTTTCTTTCTTTTTTATTTCCGAATAAATTATCTCTGATATAACAATTCAAATACTGCATGAGTAGATGGTATCAAAAGGGAAAGTCCACAACATGTCCCAGAGAAAGTCATTACTTCTAGTTTGGTGGGTTTTCCATCAGATTTGTTTTAATGTATAAATTAACATATACTGGAGCAGCTGGGTGGCTCAGTCAGTTGAGCGTCTGACTCTTGATTTCCGCTCAGGTCACCATCTCAGGATTGTGGGATCAAGCCCTGAGTCAGGCTCCATACTGGACATGGAGCCTGCTTGGGATTCTCTCTCTCTCCCTCTCCCTCTCCTTTCTCTCTCTCTCTCTGTCTCCTCTTCCCTCTCTAAATATTAATTAATTAATTAATTAAATTGTAAAAAAATAAAATGACATATATTGTTTATTATCTTTTAAGGGAATCATACTCTTCACACTATTTTTCAACCAACATTTTCTTCAAATAATGTGTTCTAGATACGTGTTGTCCAGTCCATTACCATGGACCTCATGTGACTATTTGAATTTAAATAAGTAAATAAATAAAAATCAAACCTCCAGTTCTTTGGTTGCACTTTGCACTTTTCTAGTGTTACATGTGGCTAGTAATGACCATGCTGGACCCAGAACATGTCCATCATTCAGAAAGTTCTTTTGGACAGCACTGGTCTGGATAATTTTTTACATCCAAGTATAAACTTCCTGCTTCATTCCTTTTTAAAAAAAAAAAAAAAAAATTTTGGCCATCCCTTCATTTTTCCAGATACGGATATACAGCAATATATTTAATCCTTTCTGCTTTGGGACATTGAGTTTGTTTCCAGTTTTTCGCAGTTGTGGGCAATGCTGCAAAGCACACCTTCAGATATAAAACTTGACTCATCCATGCTGTGTCTGTGCAGAATCAAGTCCCAGGAGGGAAAATGCTCAGATGAAGAGTATAAAACTCTGTCCCCATTTTTTTAGTTTTTAAAATAAAACCTTTGTTTTCCAGGAGATGAGACTGAGAAGAAATCTTCTCAGTGGTTAATATGTCTGGGCATATGTCAGTATAGAACAGAAGAAAGGAAAAGTTCTGTGCCTTTGGGTTATTTTAATATCCATAAATTATAGCAGCACAGTTTGCAAAGTTGCTTATGAAGTGGAGATTTGATTTTGAAGCCAGTCTGGAAAGGAAAAAATGCATACAGTCCAAATATGTCCCTCAAAAAGATCCCTTAAATGGCCAGTAAAATACAGTCTGACTTTGTGCCCATTATAGCTACTCTTCATAAGCCTGACATAGCCCATCATTTCTCTGTGGCAGGAAGCACTGTTTAATGGGCCACGAGCCAAATAAAGAAGTGGCCTTGCGTGGAAGGGCCATGTATCAGCTGAGCTGGAGTGTGTGGCTGCCACTGGAGCTAGGCCTCTTGCTAGCCGCCTCCTTCCTGGAACCTTCGCTAGCCAGACCCAGGCAGCCTCTGGGAGCCAAGTCTTTTGGTGTTTCCTGATCCCAGGGCTGACCTCCAGCCTCTCACAGAAGCGTATCTTGTTAGTCTTCTATCATTGCTCTCTAGAACACAGACACTCCTCCATGTTGTCTGGACATTGCTATCCCATGCAACACAGAGAAAGCTCATTCTGGGGGTCTGATGTGGTGGGTCCTGGCCCAGGAAGTCCTGTACTTTCGGGGCACCATCTCCTGTGAACATGCACAGGAGGCCATGACTGATTTCTGCTTCTGCAGAGATCTGAAGAGATTGAGAAGGAAGAACAGGCAGCTGCTGGAAAGGCTGTGACCCAGGAGGAATTTAGGTGCGAATGAACTGCTCTGGCTTCCAAGTTCACTGCTGCTCAACCCAAGGTCACAGGGAGGTCTGAAGGCATGCAGGTACCCTCTGTGCCCATTCACTGGTTCCTTGGTGAGGACCACAGGGATCAGCCCACCACTGAAGACTGACCCACAGCTCCTACTGCTCAGGCCACCAAATAGGCAGGAACAATCTCTGAGCAGTCTGAAGCTATTCTTCCAAGAAAATGGAACTAAGGTTGGCAGAAAATAAAATGTCTAGAAATATTAAGAACTCCTGAAGTACAGAATAGAAAGAAAGGAAAGTTTTTTACAGTGGAGAAATTTAACAAATACAACATGAGCCAGGGGATCAAAGTTAACATCAACAGTGATAAGTCGTGTTGATAGGATGTCCCTTGATGGGATGGAATGAGACTGGCTTTACCTCTGTGGTCTTCCTCCCACAAATATATAACATCAGGCAAATCCCAACTGAGGACCTTCTATAAAATATCTGACAAGTAATCCTCAAAACTGTTCCAGCAAAAACAAACAAACAAATAAACAAACAATGAAACAGCAAACATGGGACAGTCTGTGAGTCTGTACCAGCCACGAGAAGCCTAAGTTTAGGACAACTAAATGTCCTGTGGTGGCCTGGATGGGTTCCTAACATGGAAAAAGGACATTAGGTGAAAACTAAAGAAATATCAGGAAAGTATGTGTGTTAGTTAATAATAATGAATCTATATTTGTTCATTATTGAAATAAATGTATCATACAAATGTAAGAGGTTAATATTAAGGGAAATTGAGTGTGGAGTGTGGGGACCCTCAATACAATCTTCACAATCTTTCTGTAAGCCTAAAACTGTTCTGCAATTGAGTCCCCCCCCCAAGATAATTGTTTAAAGCAAAATAACAAAGCATTTCAGGATTTATAACATAAGTCATAGTACAGTTGATGACAAATATAGCACAGAAGTACTTTGAAAGCATTTTATGACAAGGTTTCTATATTATGTGTGAAGTATTATAATACCATTTGATGGTAGGCAGTGCTAAGTTAAAGATGCATATTATAAGCCCTCAAGCAACAACTAAGAAATAAAAAAATAGAGCTATTTATCCAACAGTGGAGATAAAATGGAATCATAAAAAATAATTCAATTAATCCAAAAGAAAGCAAGACAAAAATAAAAGAACAGATGAGACCACAGCAAACAAAGAGCAAGATGGTAGACTTAATTCCAACCATATAAAAAACTACTATAAGTATAAATGACCTAAATATTCCAATTAAAAATTCAGAGATTTTCAAGGTGCATAAAAAGGCAAGAGCCAAGAAACCAACTTCAAATATAAAGACACAGAGTAGAAGTAAAGAATTGAAAGAGATCCATCATACAAATACTAAGCACAGTATTAGTAAAGTGGAATGGCTGATTTCAAAGTAGACTTCACCACAAAGACTATTACCAGGGTTAAAATGGGACATTACAAAATGAAAATGGGGTCAATTTACCAAATGGGGTCAATTTCCTGAATGTGTGTGTCCTTAATAACACAGAACTGAAACAATAATACATGTAGGGGTGCCTGGGTGGCGGAGTTGGTTGAGAGTCCCACTCTCGGTTTCAGCTCAGGCCACGATCCTGCAGTTGTGGGATTCAGCCTTACATCAGGTTCTGTGCTTGGTACAGAGTCTGCTTGGGCTTCTCTCTCCTTCTCCCACTGCCTGTCTCGCTTGTGCTCTCGCTCGCTCTCTCTCTCTCAAAAAAAAAAGGATCTTAAAGAAAAAAGAAGAAGACACACACATGACACAGAACCCCAAACAGAAACAATCTGTTTGACACAGAGACTGTGTAGTTATCTGTTATCTGTTATATGAGTTCTTATTAATTGAATTGCTGGGTCAAAGAACATAATGATTTGAAATTTGGTGGATACTGCTGATTTCAGTCAAATGAGGTTATATCAGTTCATACTTCCCAACAATTGGAGACAAACAAGTGAAGGAACACTTGCTGTTAACAATGACCTAATAAGAATAACAGCTAAACCCTATGACCCAGCAATCGCACCACTGGGTATTTACCTCAAAGATACAAGTGTCGTGATCCAAAGGGGCACGTGTACCCCAATGTCCACAATAGCCAAACTATGGAAAGAGCCGGGATGTCCATAGACAGATAAATGGATACAGAAGATGTGGTAAATATATGCCATGGAATATTACTCAACCATCAAAAAAAAATAAATCTTGGCATTTGCAAATACGTGGATGGAACTAGAGGGAATTATGCTAAGTGAAATAAGTCAATCAGAGAAAGACAATTATCGTATGATCTCATTTGTATGTGGAATTTAAGGAAGAGGATCATAAGGGAAGAGAGGAAAAAATAAAACAAGATGAAATCAAAGAGGGAGACAAAATGTAAGAGACTCTTAATCATAGGAAGCAAAGTGAGGGCTGCTGGAGGCGAGGAAGGTAGGGGGATGGGGTAACTGGGGAATGGACACTAAGGAGGGCACGTGATATGATGAGCACTGGATGTTATATAAGACTGATGAGTCACTGACCTCTACCTCTGAAACCAATAATACTTTATATCTTAATTGAATTTAAATTTTAAAAAAGGATGGAAAAAATAAATTGCATTAGAGAGAGGTAAGCTAAGATTTTTTGAGCCTCTACCATATGCCAAGCTATTCTCATGTATTAACTTTAAGTTAAATTAAATTAAATTAAAATTAAGATTTTTTTTTTGAGCATCGGGGCACCTGAGTGGCTCAGTGGGTTAAAGCCTCTGCCTTTGGCTCAGGTCGTGATCCCGGGGTCCTGGGATCGAGCCCCGCATCTGGCTCTCTGCTCTGCTGGGAGCCTGCTTCCCTCTCTCTCTCTCTGCCTGCCTCTCTGCCCACTTGTGATCTCTGTCTGTCAAATAAATAAATAAAATCTTAAAAAAAGGAAAGAAAAGAAAAGATTTTTTTGAGCATCTACCATATGCCAAGCTCTTCTCTTGTATTAACTTTTATGAGAGGGGCACTCTGCTTCTGTCCCATTCTGTAGAGGATCATAATAGGGGCTGTGAGTGTGGGGGACATAGCAAGTTATGATTATCACAAATTCTGCATATCTTCACTTATACAAATTTTTTATTTTTCCTGCATAGTGGGGGGTTAAAAATGGAGAACAAAGTAGCTAATTCATCTGCCATGTTTCCCTTCCCTGCCATCTTTCCTTTGCTTTACTGTTTTACCTCCAGAGGCTAGAAGCTGCATTCCGGGAAAGTTTTCTTAAGGCATATTGAAGTGTAATTTCGTATCATTTTCATGCATCATGAGATGGCCTTTTTTTTTTTTTAATTGTTTCTCAACCATTTAGCCCGAATAAAGTGTTCCACCTTTCTGGGCGTGTGCACTACTCGTAAAATGAATGCCCGTGCCCCTCCCTTTCCAAGATTTTCAACCACCTCCACACCCCCACCCCACCCCCACCCAGCTTAACATGTTTCCTTCTATTGTGAAAAGAAAATTCCATGAATGCAGAAGCTGAGGCTCATGAATTTTTTTTCTCCCCAAGGTGCTTACCTAAGATGAGCTTTGCGATTGGAATGCAAAGGGGCATCAAACAGAATCTCAATCGCATTAGAGAAGATAAGCAGTTATCAGATGGCTTGACTGATTGGGTGGTTAAGTATTTTACTAAGGAAGCCACTTGCAGTATTGAATTCAAGGGGCTTAGCCAGAAGGATCTGGCCTGGCGAAGTCCTGTTGCTAACTTTTGCTTTTGGTAATGCCATTTCCTTTTTTCTATCTCCTGCAGCCTATGCAGGTTTTGATTTTCCAAATAAAAAGGCTGGGAAATCTCCCTGCTTTCTTGCCCACTGAGGCAGTCCCCACATCACTGAGGTCATCCCCACTGTAATCAGAGTCCTTGGAACAAAATAAGGTTATTTAGGGGTTTTCTTCCAATATACATTCTTCCACTTCTGCAAGTGGAATTCCAAGGCCAATGGAGAGGCAGGCACTGGTGAAAATTGTTAGAGACTTAGAAACTCAAATTCACAACTGCCCCCAAAGCAAACTAATCATTTTGAATCAGTCGCTTTTCTTTCTGACTAAAGACATTCTCAGCATTTGAAAAAGCCCATTCACTAGGCAAGATGTAATAATTATTATAATCATAAAAATGACAAGGATTTAAAGGGCCAGATGCCAACCCAGTGAGAATAGGGCTTAACGGGGCAGAGGGACCCAGGGAGGTTTCCCATCTGCAATTCCTAACTTGAAGGGAAATCCTGACTCCAATTATAAAGCAAAGACAAAATCCCTTGAATCCTTTCAATACATCCATCTTCTCTGGCCAGATTGTGTTCTTTCTCCTCCCCACACCCTATGCCCTCCCACATTTCCATAAACAATATGACTATCGGCTGAGCCCCTTGGTCAGCAAATAAAGGCAGAGGACTAAGTAAATTTGCTTCCCAGCAATTATTTTTGTGAGGTCACGGAGTTAAGCATTAAATAGAACACTACTGTGGCCGGGGGTATTCAGTAACTGTATGATTTGTGCTCAAAACTGACAAAAGGACTCGGCCAGTCTTTTACCTCCATACCCACAGAAATCATTGACCACGGGGTCTTTGTTCCCTAAATTCATCTAAGAGGAATCTTTCACATGAACGCCCCTGGATGACAGCTAATCCCCTCCAGCACTCTGCTTCCCAAAGAAAAAAGTCCATTTGGTCATTTGGGCTGAGTCTACACCTGCAAATTATCAGGATAATTATGATCTTTAAAAAAAAAATGAAAGAAAGTAAAAGAAAAATCTAAGGGGTTGAGGGGAAGAAAAAGAAAAATCTACCAAGATCTTTCGTCTCCAGAGGAGGAATTAGCAAGCTTTTTCTGGAATAGGGCAGAGGGGAGCGAGGGTTTTCAGCTTTGAGGGTTATACGCAGGGTTTCCGTGGTAAGACCACTAACCCGGCCTCCACGTGGGAAGATAGCCACAGAAAATGCTAAAGCAAATGACGGTCATGCGGGCTCCTGAACACCTTCATTTGTGGACACCGGAATTTGAACGGATGTAATTCTCATGTGTCATAAAATTCTTCTTCTTTCGAGGGCTTCTCAACCATCTAAAAATGGAGCAACCATTCTTGGCTCATGCACAGAGCTGGTCCAAGGGCCATAGGTTGTGTCTCCTCCTTGATCGAGAAGAGCTAGCTTTTGGGGACCCCTTTTGGCCTTGGTGATGTGGCTCATTCTAGGTGGGTCTCACTACACTCCCAGGGAAGTGCGGGCATTTGAAGACACAGGTAGATAATGGTTTCTGGGTTTTAATATCCTTTGCAAGATGTAATGAAGAATTCCAGTGATTGAAGCCCGGGACTGGACACCATGCCACATACACTGAAAAGTCCTCACCAGGCTTTTAGTTGCAAATTCATCCATCGAAATCCTAGGAAATGTAGCATTCTGGTCATACAGAGAAGATTGTCACCCAAGCGTCTTCTTGTAAACCGCGTTTCTCAGCCTCAGACTCCACGGTGGCGCTGTCCTGGGCACTGTAGAATATTGGGCAGCAGCCCTGCCTCAACCCACTAGATGCTAGTTGTATTCCCCAAGTTGTATTCCCCAGACAAAATCCACATCAGCTCCGTCAATAGAACTTTCTGTGATGGTAGAGATCTCTCTCTATCTGGGCTGCCTATTCACCACTCTTGAGTCCTGAGTGCTTGAAATGTCCTAGGATGCCTGAGGAGCTGAATTTTTACTTTTTTTTTTTTTTTAACTTTAATTCCTTGAAAGTTGCATTTCAGTAGTCACATATGGCTGGTGGCTGCCATATTGGGTGGTACTGCTCTCAGGACCACCACCCACCACCCCTAGTGCCCTCCCAGTCACAATGTGAGACATGAGAGGAAGCACAGCTTTGTGTCTGAAGCAGGGACTTCTCAGACACTGATTCTGAGGTTCATTCTTTCATTAAGTTAATGCATTTATTAAGCACCTACTGCATGCCTGAGGATAGATACATAGATGAGCAGGAGGAATAAAAGCCCTTAGGGGCGCCTGTGTGGCTCAGTGGGTTAAACCTCTGCCTTCAGCTCAGGTCGTGATCTCAGGGATTGAGCCCCCATTGGGCTCTCTGCTCAGCAGGGAGCCTACTTCCCCCCCCCCCCCGACCCCCGCCCCTCTCTGCCCACCTCTCTGCCTACTTGTGATCTCTGTCAAATAAATTTAAAAAAATTTTTAAATCTTAAAAAAAAAAAAAAGCCCTTAGGGGACTTTCATTCCTAGTGGTGAGGACAGACCAAAATATAAATTTAAATAAAGTAACTGAAAGTCATGATCAGGGCTTTATGCAATGGAAAAAGTGGGTGGGGAGAGGTTCTCCTTTAGATCAGATGTCCAGAGATAGCTCTCCAAAGCCCTACTTAAATTAAAATTGCAAATGTGAATTGCCTAACACAGCACAAGATTCCTAGAACAGAACAAAGACTTAATGATGGTTACCCGCTCTTCCTTTTAACAGCCAGCATTCCTTGACCTTGTAAGACATTTGCTACTTGCCAGGTATTAGTAATCCTCACACAATGGTATATATATTATGCCCATTTTACAGATGAGGAAAACTGAGTCCCATTAACTTGTTCAAGATTACACATCGATTTTAATTGAGCTAGGATTAGACCCCAACCTGTGCCTGCCATTACAGGAATGTGAGCAACTCATTTGGATTTTATAGAGCCAAAATATACTAGCATCAGTTTTTCAATTTGCCTTACAAACTAAAGATAAGGATGATAATTAGAGGTGCCTTCCTGTCCTGGGGAAGAAGGACTTCTTCAGCCTTCACCTCTTGATTGAAATCTGCTAGCCACCAAGAATTCTTCAATAATAAACTGTAATATGTCTTGAATGGGTACAAATCTTTGGTTTCTAGGTACAATGAAAAACACTGCCTTTGCTTCCGAATTCCTGAACTATGAGAAGCTGCATCAGCTGGGAGACTCTCAGCTACCAGCAAGTGAGAGACTTTAACTCATTCCCCCTGTAACAGCCCTGACACCTTGGCCATCAGCATGAGGAGGCTGCCTGGTCAGTGCAAACTCCCGAGAAGGTGTTCTTCCAAAGGGAGTGTATCCTCATCCTCCCGGAAATGCATATTTTAGCCTGCCCACTATGATTTATTTCCAACCCGAAACCAGTGCTCTGGCTGCTTTCTCGGTCATTTGCAGACCTATGCAGAGCGATACCCAATACACATTGTGATTTCTTTTTTTATTATTATTTTTTAAGATTTGATTCCTCAGCCATCCCCACACCCAACGCGTGGCTAGAACTCACAACCCTGAGACCAAGAGTCGCACGCTCCCCCGAAGGCGCCGGCTAGGTGCCCCATCTATACATTGCAATTTCTTATTTCATCTCTCATACTGTCCATGCGGCCTTTTCCCATCTGTCTGGTGCCATATTTCACACATCTTTGTGCTTTTTTTGGTGAGTTTGTTGTTGAGATGTCCCCCACCCCCACCCCCATGCAGGGCTGAAGAGTGGGGTAGGATTCCTAAACACAGGAAGCTGGCATGTGCCTTAGGAGGGAAATCCTAGTGCTAATGAGGCTTCCTTCCAGCCTGAGTTCCAGTGATGTGCCATGAACTCAATGTTAATGAATCAACTATGTCGATGAAATAAGGTGTCTTTCAACAGAGACGCACATAAAACAAGGTTGTGTATTGATCGGTTGATGAAAATGTTGGGACCAGAGACTCAGAAGAACCTAAGCCTGTATTTGTTCTACTGGCAACGGTTCAGAATTTGAGAATTCGGTGTGCGCGGCGACTTCATAGAGCTGACCTACCTCGAGTAGGGAGGATTAGTGTAAATGGCTAGTTTGGGGGATCCCAGTCAGAGCACACCATGCATGTTTTCTTTTCTGGCCTGAATTTTCCATGAGTGTAAGATGGAGACCAGAAAAATCCCCTATAGGCTGTTGATCAGGCACACCACACTAGTGTGACCTTGGCAAGCAGAATGAGGACAACAGCTAACACTTACTGAGTAG
The DNA here is from genome assembly GCA_004024625.1 of Mellivora capensis. Taxonomy (NCBI): domain Eukaryota; kingdom Metazoa; phylum Chordata; class Mammalia; order Carnivora; family Mustelidae; genus Mellivora; species Mellivora capensis. Next base: position 2,868 of record PISX010004769.1, on the reverse strand, counting down.
AAACTAGAGTCACTTAGCATAAAGGGCTTTACTTATATTCGCTCATACCCCTCCCAGCCACTCTGTAAGGGAAATTTTATAATTGTGTCCATTTTACAGATTAGGAAACGAAGGTCTTAAGGCTAAAAATACTGGCACCACCTCACACAGCCTGGGGAGCCTTCGAACCAGGATTTTAATTCGGAGCCCATGCTCACAACCATGAAATCAACATGCCTTCTTGTCCCTACACCCTCTTCCTCCCTCCCTATCCTGCCACCAGTGTCTTCAGCAGGTGTCAAACAGGAAGGAGCCCCTCTGCTCTTTGGGTCAGGTTCATGGTGCAAATCTGGCTTCCCAGGCGCCCCTGAAGGCTGGCTTTCTAGAGGAGCTTCTGTAGAAAGAAAGGCTGATGAATTTTTAAGATGTTCTTTTGCAGCAAAGATCAAATCACATTTGACTAAATATGCAAGTGTCCCCTAATTCGGATTATCAGGCATCTTCTTTATGCCTTCCCTGTGCGGCTATGCCCAGAAATCCCCTGGGACTGGTCAGCATCTTAGTTATTAACTCCTAGTCTCCCTCCCTCTCTCCCTTCCTCCCTCCCTTCTTTCCTACCTTCCTTCCTTCCTTTCTTCCTTCCTTCCTTAGAAAGAGAGCCCGCATTAGGTGAGGGCAGGGAGAGGCAGAGGGAGAGAGAATCTCAAGCAGACTCCCACTGAGCAAGGAGCCCAATGCGTGGCTCGATCCTAGGAGTTCAAGGTCAAGTTGTGAGTTCAAGCCTCACATTGGGTGTAGAGCTCATCTAAAAAATACACACACACACACACACACACACACACACACACACATATTTCGTATACCATAAAATTCACCCTTTTATCTATTATTTTAGATAAGATTTTCTTTTTTAAGTAATCTCCATACCCAGTGCAGGTCTGGAACTTACCACACCAAGATCAAGAGTCTCATGTTCCACCGACAGCCAGCCAGGTGCCCCTAAAATTTGCCCTTTTATTTTTTTTTAATTTTTTATTTTTTTAAAGATTTTATTTATTTATTTGACACTGAGAGAGATCACAAGTAGGCAGAGAGGCAGGCAGAGAGAGAGGAGGAAGCAGGCTCCCCGCCAAGTAGAGAGCCCGATGCGGCACTCAATCCCAGGATCCTGGGATCATGACCTGAGCCAAAACAGAGGCTATTTAACCCACTGAGCCACCCAGGCACCCCAAAATTTGCCCTTTTAAAGTGTAAGATTCAGCGCTTTCTTCATATAGTCACAGAATTGTGCAACCATCACCACTATCTAATTGGAGAACATTTTCATCATTCTTCCCCAGCCGGCACAAGAAACAGTACCCATCAGCCCTGACTCCTTGTTCTCCACTCTCTCTAGCCCCTGGCAACTACTAACCTGATTTCTGTCTGAATTTGCCTGATCAGGACATTTCATGTAAATGGATTCCTGCAGGATGCGGTCCTTTGTGTCTGGCCCCTGTGCTCAACATCCAGTCCTCAGGGTTCCTCCATGTTGTGGCCCGTGTCAACACGTTATCCTTTCTTGTTTGTTTTGTTGTTTCTACCAGTTTCTCTTCTGTTGTTGTTTTAGTTTGGTTTTTTGTTTGTTTGTTTGTTTTGTTTTTTCAAGATTTTAAGTCATCTCTGCACCCAACCTGGGGCTCAAACTCACAACACCAAAATAAAGAGTCCCACACTCCCCCGGTGAGCCAGCCAGGCGCCCCTCCTTTCTTTTTTAAGACCAAATAATACTCCATCATATGGCTACACCGCATTGTCTCAATTCCAACATCAATGGACATCTGGGCTGCTTCTGCATCTTGGCTATAGAGAATAATGCTGGAACGGATGTGGGTGCATGTATCTCTTCAAGGACCTGTTTTCAACTTTTTTGGATAAATACTCAGCAATGAGATTGCTAGATCATGTGGTAATTTGTTAAGGAAACTTCATACTGTTTCTTACAGTGGCTGCCCCATTTTACAATCCCACCAATGGTGTGTAAGGATTTCGATTGTTCTACATTCTTGCCAACACTTATTATTTTCAGGCATTTTGACAGTGACCATCCTAATGAGCCTGAGGTAGTATCTCACTGTAGTTTGGATTTGCATTTTCCTGATGATTTGCAATGTTAAGCATCTTTTCATATGCTTGTTAACCATTTGTGTATCTTCTTTTGAGAAATATAAGCCTTTTGCCCATTTTAAAATCAGTTTGTTTTTTTAATTACTGAGTTGTAGGAGGGTTTTTTGTTTTGTTTTGTTTTTGTTTTGTTTTAAAGATTTTATTTATTTATTTGACAGACAGAGATTACAAGTAGGCAAGAGAGGCAGGCAGGGAGAGAGAGGAGGAAGCAGGCTCTCCGCGGAGCAGAGAGCCCGATGTGGGGCTCGATCCCAGGACCCTGGGATCATGACCTGAGCCGAAAGCAGAGGCTTTAACCCACTGAGCCACCCAGGTGCCCTTGTTTTGTTTTTTAAGTACTCTCTTTGCCCAGCGTGGGGCTTCAACTCACAAATGACCCCAAGATCAAGAGTCACAGGCTCCACTGACTGACCCAGTCAGGTGCCCCAGGTGTTCTTTATACATTCTGGATATTAGCCGTTTATTTAAAATATGGCTTGCAAGTACTTTCTCCCCTTCCATCTGGGAGAAAACAATCAACGGAATGATCAGGTCAATCAACAGAGTGAATCAACATCTGTTGATTGTTTTCTTTGCTCTGCAGAAGTTTTTAAGTTTGCTGTGGCCCCATGTTCTATTTTTGTTTTTGTTACCCGTGCTTTTGGTGTCATAGCCAAGAAAGCATTGCCTATTCTAATGTCATAAAGCTCTCCCCTGTGTTTTCTTTTCCTTTTTTTTTTTTTT